>JAHWFP010003618.1:198370-226914 GCA_023313725.1 Lithobius niger
TTTTTTTTTTGCAATAGTTCAGATAGGTATGCCAGATCTCGCTCCAAAACTTCGTTACCTATCACCCAATAGTGATGGTTATGTGTAAATTGACTTTATTGCTTATCTCTTATAGTCAGGTTAGGTTAGGTAAGGTTAGGTTAGGACTCAAGATGGATTAAAAGGATTTTTCCTGTACGCTGCTGCACTGAATGGAGAGCTATGAGCTAGTTTTGCTGAACTGTTTATGGAAAAAAAATATTCGGCCTTCCGGTGAACTGTTGATCCAGGCCCTCACGACATGAGGCCCATTCTGTAGTTCAGGTCCGCCTGTAGTGCAAATAAACACACGCAATTCGCACACAATGCACAGAAATTTGCGAATCAAAAAGTCCCTAAAAATGTTGGAGAAATGGGTCCCCATTTTCTCTTTATCGGGGAGGCTCACGTCCTGCTAATCCGAATCTGGGTAATGGCTATGTTTATTTTTACACCACATTTCTGTATAATGTCAGCTAATGACTCTGTGGGGGAGGATTTAGCAATACTCGGTTCCTAGTGAGTGACGCATTTTAATGAAGTAGGCCGTAATTTTACTGTACAAGAACTGACTACAAATTAATAGTTCTTTGTACTGGTAATTTTGGGTTTTATTTTTTCAGTGATAATTATTATAGTTAGAAAAAAACGTTCTAATTAAGGCGAAAAATGGAGAGATGTTAGTAAAACCATAAATCTCGTTATCTCAATTTCATTTTGAAATTTACCTGGTTTGACTGTGAGACATGGGGCCCAAGGAGATTGAGTTTCTCTCGCTGATAATTGTAAAGGTGACATAGAGTTCACATCTGTAAATTTTTCCAATTCAAAATGCTGCAATGAACATTGAAATACAATTCTCAGAATACGGTTTTAGCTTCTTTTTTGCAAACATTCATGTTTAAGTCAAAAAGAACCCTATTTAACCAGGTAATGTGTTAATCATGCTAGGCTTCTGTTATCATATCCGTAAAGCTGCATGCCTTTCGTCTCAAACAAGTGTGCAAACAAGTGTGTACTATTTCCAAAGGGTATTCGAGCCTGCAGTAATGTGCTTATTACTCGATTTAAGCGGGCTCTCCAACTGTGTCTAGTCTGATCTCAAACCAATTATTAAATCGGATTTAAACTTTGGCTACATTAAGTCTTAATAGTTGCTCGCTGATTAATGACCAATACAAAGGACTTTTAATTTGTTGCTAGTTATTTTTACGGCAAAATTATGGCCCACTTCATTTAAATGGGTCACTCATGAGGAAACAAACATTACCCCCCCCCTCTTCCTACGCAGTTATTAGCTGATATCACACAGAAATGTGGTGTAGAAATAAACATGGCCACTACAGTAAATCTGTGTGGAGACTGAACAGTAAATTAACTAAAATTTGTAACAGTGATATACGTTTCAAGAGTTTATTACTGGCAACTATTAAGGCCAAAGTTTGAACTCGATCTAAGACCAGACAAACTGACAGTTGAAGAGAGCACTTAACATTGAGTAATAAGCACATAACTGCAAGCATAATAAACACTTGTCTTATGTTCGAAAACATTAAATACCTATTTTACTTACGATTTCGTATGCCGTTATCCCCTCCTTATTCAGGCGAAGGAGCGGCCAAACTTTGGACATATTAGCTGTATAATCCGGAGGTATAGTTTTTAATTTCGGGTTGTCGATTGGACACATTGAGGCATTTTTAGAGTTACCATCCCCATTCACATATAAATGAATCAGAATGAGACCAATTAAATTATTTGAGGTAGCAAATGACGGGCAAATAGTAATGGCTGGAAAATTCACAGTCTCGTTTCTTGTTACAACAATGGACGTTGCTACTGGCTCACTCAGATATAGCAAAATTCTGTCCACAGTTTGGTATAGAGCCACTATGAAGCAAATTAAGAATACCACAAACCAAATCCCTCGAGTGGTTTTACTGTTTTTAGGGTCAAGAAACTGTGATACACCAGGAAGGTTAAGTTTTATGGATGATTTTGGTTTCCTCTGAGTATCCCTACGAGACTGGCTGAGGACACTTTGCTTCAGCATCCCTTCACGTTATATCTTGATACTAGAAAGAATAAAATGCTTTTAAAACTATGAAAAGCTCAAAACACTATGTTTATTATGTTAGTGACAGACTCACACTTCACACTTGCGTATAAGCAGATTTTCGTGGCAGTTGTCTTCGTAGCAACCTTAACACGTCACAAAGATGGAGGTTTACCTTTTGAGACCCCGACTAAGATCTAGCCGCTCTTTTTTAATATTTCAGTCAATAATAGGATTCGAACCGGCTTTCATTTGGTTTGGAGATGATGACACTGATCACTGTGATGTGATGGCCAGGTCTTATTGGGTGCCATCACTCACAAAGCTGGTGTAGGTCCTGGATACTCCTATTCCTCATCCTGTGGCTGAGCACATATGGGTATTTCGGGACGTATTAGGATAAAAAAGACATCATAGGCATATGGGAGTGGGATAGTTTGGGAAGTTGTGTCAGCTTGCAGTCAGATTAGATTCACACACATTCTGAAAGAAATGCTTCTTAAAACTCGTTTTGAGCAATAATTCATAACCGTTGTCCTAGGCCGCATATCACTGTGTTATGTTTATGCCAGTTAATGCTGCCTTAATTGCCACTAATTGTAGGTTTTCCTACATTGTGCTTTTCAGCCAGCAACTAAGGTACAATGCTAGTGAAGAGTGGTACTATTGTTGTGATTGTCATGGTTGATGAGGGAGAGAGAGAGATGATGGCGGCCGATGTAGACGCCCATCTCTGTGAGCTGGTTCAGGATAAGGGTTGACATCGGCTGATATCAACACAGGGATTCTAACTGATAGTTTATTTGTCAAGGTGATGAGTGCTGCACAAAAGAAGAGGATTTCTGAGGCGATTGTCCTAAGGTTTGGCGTGGAAACAACAAATGTTTGTGGTGGGTGGCAAGAGGCTGGGAGGCAAGAGGCTGAAAATGATGGCCAACAAGAGCTGCGGCCAGTTTCGCCACATGTTGACGATGGAGGGGGCGTGGGGGAAATTGTGCTGCCCTTCCAGGCTGTGAGGTGCCCTTTCACGACTGCAGTGAGCGAGAATGAAGAAGTACGTAATGCTCGTAACAATCTAGATGATATGTCGAATCAAGATAGTGTTGGTGTGATGTTCCCCCCACCTGAAACTTCCCCCGACATATCATGGCGTTGAGAAAACTATATGATGATAGTTTACTTTTGGTCAACCTGACCAGATCATTGATTTTCCTCTGCAGAGAAGGTGTTCGGCCATTTCCACTTACACAAATTTATTTGTTTATGGAGGGGGTTGTGGGGAGGGGCCAGGTAGAGGCGGTGGGTCCCCTGCCCCATGAGAACGCATTCGAGGTCGTGCTGACCACTCCTGCAGCCAAAAGGCAGCTTGCTGCTGCTGATTTGATAATTAATGTATTTTCGGTAGAGATATAAGATCTCCATGACCAACTCGCGGATGCACGGGTGCACTGGCGCCCCCGGACCTCATCCCGTAGGACATGGCAATGGCAGCAGCTCCATTTGGTGTCCTCGAATAACATAGCTATGAAAAGCTGACAGTCTGTGGTGAAGAGGTGGACGAGACAACTGTGCGGATTATTAGCTTCAGGCCATTCAAAACAATCGAGGACGTCCCTGACATTGTGTATGTAAAAGGCGTCCAAACTTTGGCTGTCATGGCAGATTGCGTGCTGCTGTGCCTAAGTCGCAGAATGTGTGAACACTTCCGGCGTGCATGTGTAAGTGTTGCCTGTGCATCCTGTGGTGTCTATCGAGATCCACGCGGTCTCTGTGACCACCTGCGCACGACACAGGCTGATTGTGGAAAGTTGAACTTAAATGTGTATCCGGGCTGAACAAGAAAAATGTGAGTGGCAAAGGACGAGGCAAAGATATTGTGCATGGGAGCGGGAATGCAATTGTGCAGGTCAGTGATGCGGTTCCACCTAATCAGCATGCGGTCTGCCCACACAGGGGTGTGCCTGCTGCCATTCCGGGGCCGAGTACCATTCCTGGGAGAGCGCCCGTTGTGTTTGGGCTATCTCCGTATTGTGATTTAGGAGCGGTGAATGATAATGTGAATATTGTTGTAAGTGATGTGAGTGCCGATTTGGGTAATGGTGGAAAGGATTTGAAGAGGCTATTTCCAAATGGGACTAAGTCATTTTTTTTTTCTGTTTTTAAGAAAATGGCAATTTGTAATTCGTGGAAAACTAATTGCTGAAACTGTTATAACAAGGTATGGGTGTGTCAGGCTAACCTACAAGAATGAAAAACTCACGGTGTTTAAAACTTACTGACGTTAAATAAATCATAAACAAATTATCTAGTTTTGACTTATACCCTTTTTGGAAATAACAGAGTGATCACGTGGGTCATTTTTGCATGGGCGTTTCGTTTTTGTATAGCTTATATCAAGGAGCAAAGCAATGTGTTCATCTTGGCTCACTTTATTGAGATTCTTGTAGATTTCGGCATGAGTACTGTCAAGAAATTATAGGGTTGGGGTAAGGTCGTCATGCGTATTGTTACTTTGTTGCTTGGTACCAATACCATCGCCATGTTTATAAACAACTTTGGGTTACTTTACCAGCTCCTGTGTGCAATTTTCCCTACTTACATGCTTTTCCCATTTAGTAGCATCCCTTTTTCGTGTTCTAGAATAATCTGGCAATAAAATGACTGCTACCAAATCACTATCAGTGTCCATCTTACAAAATATTTGAAGAAATCTCCGAAAATCAGTAGAATTTTTGCTACGAGTAGCGTTCAGTCGGCCATTGTGATCACATGACCTAATGAGTGTCACTGATTGGCTTGAAACGACTTACGCCCAATTGGAACTAACTCATTCGGTAAGTAATGCCCTTTTGAAACTAAAATCATTTTTTCGTATCCTATAACATGCCACTTAGAACCGTTTGACATCACACAATATTACTCAATGATTGCTATTCCTGTGGTGATCTCTATCCGCCCAAAATTCTAACTTTTTCGAAAAATGACTTAGGCTCTTTTGTAAATCTGCTCTTCATTTTATGCCACCTGCAAAGAAGAAAAAGAGGGAAAGCGTCATCGGACTCAAGATTCTGTTTTAAATAATAAGCAGTTGGTGGAAGATTAGTGCAATCGACGATCAGTAAATGTAGTAAGTGGTGAGTATATGGTCGCGACTGTAGTGAATTGTTATCAGAATGCATCAGTGGCTGACGCTGATTCTCTTGTAGTGTGTAGCAGTGTGGAAACTGCTATTGACGAATCAGTTGGTGTGGTTGATAATGCTAATAATGACAACAATTTTGTTATGGGTTCTGATTTTGACACTGGTAATGGGGATGTTTTGTGTGTTGATATGCATGTTGAGGTGTCAGATTCCCTTTCCAGTTTAGTTGTGAGCACTGAGCTCTCTGAGTCGGGTATTGGCAAGGTAGGGGGAGAGATTGGTTAGTGTTTGGGGCAAAAGCCTTCTCGGTGGCCTCCTGGAATTCCAAAGGGGTTACACAGAAAGTTGGAGGATGTTGATAAGATATTGCAATACTGTGATATCCTGGGTATCCATTAGACTAACTGGGTGGTTGAGTGATCCTTACATTTCAGGCAGATTTTATTTCATGGGGTAGGGGTGTGGGTGTATTTTTAAAGTGGGCTATCCCGTATATTGTTTATGTGATCGCATCTCCGCCCCCGGCTCTTGAAGTGTGTGCTATCAAGGTTACACTGGTGTTTGACCACGTATTTGCTGCTGTAACTGCTCGTGTGTGGAGTGTGTGGTTCCGAAAGTTTTCTGCACCATTTTTGGTCTGTGGAGACTTGCAAGGCTCACCACAGTGACTGGGGCTCAACCCACAATGACTCGACCAGGGGTCGTCGGCTTACCAGTGCCATTGAAGCGGCGGGTCTTGTTGTGATACAAGATGGCTCTCAATCTTCTCGCGCTGGCATTGTGATTCCATCCAGGAATCGGTCCTCGACCTGTTTTTATTCACTCCTGGCTTGGAGCGAGGCTTACAGTTCTCTGTGTCTCATGACCAGAAGGGCGGTGATAACTTTCCAGTGGTCCTGCGCTCTCTGGGCTTCCCTGCATCACCTGTTGAGTGCTGTCGTAAGAAACCTCGTGCCTCTCATTGAAATTTTCATGACTTGGTCGCTACCAACATTGCTAGGCACCTGCCACTGGGCCTCCCCTGTCTAAAGTCTACCCTGCCTGGAGGACACCTGTCTGCTCCTCTGCTGTTCGGGACAGAAGCATGCCTACCACCGCTGGAAACAGCGTCCTGATGAGGACAGGTGGTGATCAATCAGGGCACCTCTCGCGAGTCTTCGTACCTGATCTAGGTTGAACGTCGGGCCTATCCAAGTAGGATAGGCCTACCCAAGTAGGATATGCGATCGGGTTAAATCAGCTGATTAGTTGGCCACACGTGAAGAATTTTGACTCAGGGGGCCTTTCTGGCTCCCCGATCGTGGGTGTATGATCTTGGGGACCCGAAGCATTCTATCCTTCGCGGTGAGGTGATGGGCGATGCCTTTAACAACAAGTTCGTGAGTGTGTACGCCCTGCTGGCCGGACTTCCCCTTCAGTCTTCTGACATGCTCCTACTGAACGTCCGTGGGACTTTACGTAGTACTGCGCTGCCCTGTCGAGCTGCAAAAAAGAGGGTGCCCCATGCATCGATGGGTTTCCTATAGCAGTTTGTGGAAGCTCGGACATGATGCTTCCCACAATGGGTTGGCTCCATTACTATCACTCTTGGACGGTGACCCTGTTCTGTACTCGTGGCTGTTCACTGTAATTATTCCAGTGCATAACACGGCTACTGCGAGGTCTAGCCCTGCCAGTTATTGCACGATTTTTCCCTTGTCGAATATTTGTAAGGTGTAATCGACGCCTGGAATGCACCTTGAGTACCATAATTGTCTTGTTCCAACAGTTTGGTTACCGTGCAGCCGATGTGCACAAGGCACGGTTATGTATCTCTTGTCAGGAATACATGAGGCGTTGCTGCAGGCTGGACTGTCATGGCAGTCTTCCTGGACGTAAAGGCTGCCTACAACACTTGCAGTGTTGATTGGGTCCGTTATAGCAAGGCCCAGATGGGCATTGGTTGAAAGCTGATTGTGGCCGTTGTTGCTCTGCTTGTTCGCCGAAAATATGTGACGAAGGTCGATGGGTTTTGG
The DNA here is from genome assembly GCA_023313725.1 of Lithobius niger. NCBI lineage: Eukaryota > Metazoa > Arthropoda > Chilopoda > Lithobiomorpha > Lithobiidae > Lithobius > Lithobius niger. The sequence continues at coordinate 205,602 of JAHWFP010003618.1, forward strand.
TCTAGCAAGGTTACCTTTCATCGGGGGCTCCCACAGGGGAGTTGCCTGAGCCCTCTGCTTTTGGCCGTTGTCGTGAATGCCGTCCTTCTGGAGATAGGTGAGGAGGCAAACATAGTGTTCTATGCTGGTGACATAGCCCTATGGTTTGCTGGCAATGACCCTGTTCAGTGCTGTAAATGTGCCCAAGTGCCCATTGCCTGCATCTCCTTCCGTCTGCAAGAGAGATGGCTCTTTTTGGCCCCACGAAGACAGAACTTGTTTTCTCCAGGTCTGCGGTCAGGCCTGTTGGATGGGCGGCTGGAATGGCCACTAATTTGCCGAAAGCAGGCTCCATTCCTAGTAGGAATTGATGGTGTCAGTAGAGGCTCTCTGATGGTTGTTTATAGAACGTTCATCAGGGTGTTACTTGATTATCACCCGCCATATTCGCTCCTTCCAAGTGACTGTCAATCTCTGACTGCACATTGTGTGTGGCTGCCTTAGGTCGATGCCTGTTCTTGCCCTCTGGGTGGAATGTTTTGAATTGCCACTCCACCACTGTGCTGATGAACTTTTTGGTGCTCTGTGTCTGCGAAATGTCAGCCAGTGGTGTCTGATCCTGTGTGGAGGGTCATAGCTTATTACTGCGATCTTGGCCAGGTGGCCCTTGGAGCACTGGGACCTCCTGGTCATGGTGTGCAGGTTCTTAAGGAGTTGCCCTTCAGCAGCCTCATGTTGTTCCATTCTGTCCCTAGGCATGGTGCCCGATGCAGTTGTTCATCTTTGATCGTGTGGCCACTGACTGTGGTTTTCTGCGACGGGTCCTTTCATCATGCCACGTGGTTGAGCAGAATTAAAGTGGCTTTCTCCTATCTGAAAGTGTTTCTTGGCCAGCTCTGTTTGTCAGTATCCTCCAGTACTGAATGTGAGCTGTGCGCGATCTCTGTAGCTTTGGACGCCACGATTGATCTGGCCCTCCTTTCATTCACTGTTTTCTCTGACGCCCTGGCTGCGGTGCATCTTATCCGTCGGGCTCAGACCAGCCTCAATCTGTGTGACCCCTTGCTATATTCCGTCTGTAGGAAGTTGTGGGGTGTTCACCAGTGGGGCCTGGTGTCCCGTCAGTGGGTGAGGGGCCATTCCAGCTCCTTGTGCAATGAGCAAGCAGATGGGGTGACTAAGTGTACTGGGCACAGCTGCCCTGAGTCATTACAGATGTCGCGACTGTGTACATTAAGAGACCGCTCCTTCGTGCCTGGTTCTTACAGAATTGGAGTGCGGAATGGTGCGCTGCGACTACGGGTTGTTCTCTCTTTGCTGTCCAGCTTCAGTGCAGCTCTTTAGCCATTTTGTTCCGCCTTCCGTTTTGGATGATGAAGGCTTTATCCCGCCTTCGTGTTGGGCACTCGCTCCTCTGGGTCCATCAATTCAGGCTAGGTTGGGTGGCGAGCCAACTTCGTCCAGTGTGTAGTGTAGAATACTCCAGCAAGCATTTCGTGCTCTTCAGTCGGGCCCTCTGCGCCCTTACGACGGCCCTCGCTATTCACCTTCACACTCATCCATCTCTTGTTAACTTCCTGTCTCTCTCTGGGGGTATTGCGTCGCTTCCTAGGATGAAGGCGATTCACCAGTTCGTCCAGGCTGCTGGGGTCCCCATATAACTGGTTCACTGGTCATTCTCTCCCTTCTCTTTCCTTGTCTGCTTCCCCGATTCAGTGTGCCTGGGGTGTGCTGGTTACCTGTTTTGTGTGCGGCCAGCAGAAAGTTGGGTAGTGCTGTGGACTGTCGGGATTTGATATGCCTCTGTATCTTGGTCCTGTACTTAGATTGTGTGTGGGGTGTAAGGCGTCCGGCTACGGCCCCTGTGAATAAATTCTAATTCTAATTCATTGTACCAATGCTACGTTTACGAGGCGCGATACTCAGCTCAGTGTACTTGTGTTATGAACCTCAGTTCAGTTAAATGTGTATGAATCGATGAAACTGTTTCCATTTACTGTATTACACTCAGCGGTGATAACTATATAGCTTTTAGTAAGTGTTGACACTGGATTGTCAAGGCAGGTGTAGAACTGTGGTTCCTCCAGCTGAGTGTAACCTGAATCACGATCTGGTATAAAACCTGCTCTCAAGCTGCGAGTAGTTCAAGTCACCTCTGCAGAACAAAACAGCCACAGTTCGTTGTCTATCATCACTTCTCACAGTGTTACCTAACACTACTATAGCCCATGAAACATAATAAAAACTCTCGGACTGTTCACTGGATATAGGTTTTTGTTGATCCTAGCAGTAGCAAACAATTTTCTCCAATGGCAACTTCGTTCTAACATCAACACCAAAATTACTGGTGAAAATATTATTTTGGAGGTGGATGGTCACTCGCTCTGAAACCCCTTGCATTTCACGAAATCCATATATATATCGAGCAAGTTGAAATGTTAAATGTAGGCTAGCAACCACCAAGACCCAGACTGATAATATTTTTTTCATTAAATCTATACTTGTGGCAGAATTTTTTTGTGTCTGTATTGGAAAGACGTAGTTTTATGTGCCTAATAGGGTGGAGTGTACAAACCTTTTTGGCGAATTCCTTATTGGCAAGGTGTGGAAAGCTGCTCTAGGGCATGACTATTACACACAAAAATATTTTTATCTGGGGGTGACGTCTTGAGGTGTCCCAAGGGCCTTCAAGTTCGACATTGTATGGCAATGGGTGGAGTGGCGTAAAAGGCAAAAATGAGGATTTGAATGATTTAAAATCTAATTTTTAAGATTATCTCATTCTGTTCTCTCAGCAACTACGTTGGCATGCCGTAATTACAAAGAATTTAATTTTTCTTAAAAACTCTGGGAATAACTTAGCATCGAAAATTGGCAAAAAGTTTGGCCCATAACTACTACTCACACTACTGCGCAGAAAATTCTTTTTAGGCTATTATGGTTACCGTTCTTAGTCTCTAAGTGTTTCAAATGGTATAGGTTAAAATTAAATTTTAAAACAGACAAATCATCATTTTTTTCCGTTTTCTCTATTCCTTAGATACTAGTGTCCGTGTCGCTGTTCTGACACGCCATTTAAAATAACGAATATAGTTAGAATAGATGGACCACGTAAGCTGGAACACTAAATCAAGGTGGGCATTTATAAGGAAAAGGTACGTGGAACACAATGGATAGTTATTTGGATCGCGCATTGTTCATAACTAGCCATTCCTTGTGTCCTGTTCTATGTGTTATCTATGTCGCCGTAAAGTAACAGCAGTCATTCGTTTACAGACATGATAGTCAAAATATTGAATGTTGTTGGTAAAGAGGTGGCCTCACTAGCAGACATGTGTCTGTTAAATGTAAGGAACTAAACACATATTTTATAATTTAGAGGATAATTCCCCATGGAGCCGAAATTTTTCAAATTGTAGATATGTAAGATAAAAGAGTACAAGGATGAGTAGCAACCATTTTATAAAGAGAAAGATGCATCAATAACGTTGTTTTCATGACATTGTTAAGCTATTTTTTAGATGTTAAAATCCGTAGACTATTTATTTACTCCTGGCTAGCAAAAAAATGGCAAGGCCTACAAAGCTGAAAGTTAACAGACGAATGTATGATGATCTGAAGATTATCATTTTTTTTCCTGGTTTGGGACCTGTAAGGGTCAGGACAAATGCGTGGGAGGGTTTTGAAATTCGCAATTTCAGCTTCGTTCGTTTTCCATGTAGCAACCGAAAATTTCAAGCAATGACCCTGCTCCTTAGATTTATTGCAAATGCCTGGACAAACTAAAAGTAGAACTGTAACGAAGGACAAAATAATCAGTCATTTACATTGCCGTGTATTGCATAAAAAAAGGATGAACGTTAGATTATAGTAATGCAACAACCACGAGCACACGATGTTTATGTTAATAACAAAAAAAAATGATTTTTGGTCTGATGTTTCAGTGAACTTCCGCGATTTCTACACGACAAAATGTGAACAAAGAAAGTAAACGAAAAAATTGTCACTTTGGCTGAAGTAAAGGCTAAGTAAGCAATAGCAAATAGCACATAATACGGATAAAATTCCTCAAGAAAAACGGTTGAGATGATAAGCCAGTGTGACCTTTTGTACAATCCGTAGTAAGTTACATGGGCTAGTAACTAAGCAACTAACAGCATATCGTAACATGTCGACGATATATCCCAATATGTCCGAAATCTTTACGAATTGTAAAAAATGAAGGGGAAGGTGCAGGGATAAACAAAATAGTTGAATTTGTTGAGTAAGTGATTAAAATTCATTCAGTGATTAAAATTCCCACTAACAGTGGAAGAAGCAACTGAAGGGGCTGCACTGATTGATTGAGTGAAGATAACGAAAATCAGTTTTTATTGCCCAGTGTGCTCGAAATGTAATTCAATAAACCAAACCGTGTCAATATCGCTGATGTAACAGTTAATTGAGGAAAGACAAATGTGAAAATTCTCAATGTGAAAATTTGTAGAGTAAAATTCCTCCAGAAAAAAGGTAGAGAAGATGCGAAGATGGTGTGATCTTTTGAACGTTCACAGTCCTATGAAATTGTGATATCCACGCAAAACCCAAACTGGTATTAGATAAGCCACCAAGTTTTTTTTTTAAAGAGTCGGTGTTTGAAGGTAGTGATACATTCAACCAGGAAAAGGCCGCCAAAGTTAATCCTGTTAGTCAAGTTAATCACACCGAAAATTAATTTAGACTTTAAATGAAAACTTGAAGATTGATACCGCCAGTAGCAATGTTAAAGTTTTCAATTAACTTTCGAGTTATTAGTCGGTGCAAGTAACTTTGCTAATCTAGACACACGCTAGTGTGTCGCGCCAAGTTAGGCAACAAACATCGCAACAAACATCACATCAATTCAAGTGTCGAGGTTGTAAACCATTGTAGCGCGACGCCATTGCGTCAGTGTCTTATATCTTGAAGCATAGTTGGGCACATTTCAGGTACTTGGGGAAAAATAATAATGTCGTACAAAAGCTGAAATTGTGTTGAAATCGAGAGCAATGATCCACCTGACAAAAATGAACTCGTGTTTGAATGCCAGCTACGCTGCTTTCAATGCAAGATCTGCCTCTCAATAACATTGAAATATGTTACTACTTAGCTAGCTAGCTAGCTAGCTAGCTAGTCCGCTCATCCCCATGTTAAATCCCATAGGATGATTATTCATCGATTCCGAGATAACGGGAAGGCTTCCAGCTATGAAATTGGACGAATGGGTGCAGTACAATACGAATGCGTACCTTTTATGGTTTGGAGCCTGGGGGCGTAACAGGGATGGCGTGGGAGGGCGCGTAAGTACGAAAATATTGTTATAACCATTGTTAGTATTGTCGGCATCGTCTCTCATTGGACGGCCAAAGTTCTGACAATGAGAACCTGTATACTGACGTACGTGCCTAGGCACACACTAGTGTATCACGATAAATCTAAACAACGTTGCAAAGAAATTGTATTCACGTCCAATTCACGAAAAATAAACCTAGTATAAAAACAAAGCAAAATAAACAAAGCCAAAAACTGGTAAGGAGGCCACCAAGTTGAGAGTGGTTCGGCCCTTCAAAGGAGCGATATCAACACATCAAAACTAACTAAATACAACAAATTACAACAAAATTAAAACCAAACCAAAAGCCAATAAAGAGATGACTAAGTTGAGAATGGTTCGGTCTATAGGCAAAAGGTAGTTGCAAATTGTTGAAAATCAATTTCTTGTTGACGTGGCACTTTATTACTCATCTGAATGGTAGTGGAGTTGAGCCAATACACGATTTAAAAAAAGGAGTGATATCATATCAAAAACCAAAACTGGTAAAAGGGACCGCCAAGTTTCGAATGGTTCGGCCCTTCAAAGGAGTGATATCAACACACCAAAACATTCGCCAAGTTAATCGCACCGCTTAATAATTCGAAGGTTAAATTAAAATTTGAACATTGCTACCGAAAGTAGCAATAATTTCTAGTTTTCATTTAACCTTCGAATTATTAAGCGGTGCGATTAACTTAGCGAATGTTTTGGTGTGTTGATATCACTCCTTTGAAGGGCCGAACCATTCGAAACTTGGCGGTCCCTTTTACCAGTTTTGGTTTTTGATATGATAGGATTAACCTTAGCGGCCTTTCCCTGCTTGAATGATATCACTACTTTTAAAAACTGACCCGTTTTGCAAACTTGGTGGCTTCTCTTATAACCTGCCAGTTTTAGTTTTGGGTGGGTACAAAATTACCTGTAGTGTGCTGAATAAAATTATCATAACATAATTTTCTCAAACTATCGTCAAAGATCATTATTGTAGTTACTGTTAGTGTTGAAGCTTTTGCCATTTTGCGAAAAGCCTTAGTAAATATTCACTTATAGCTGTGAATTTACTTTGAAGGATTTTCAAATAACACTCAGTTTTGGGAGAAAAAAGCTTGTTTGGTTTTGGAAAACTCGCCCGTTGTACACAATTCGAGCCATATTCTAAACTCCATTTTGCTAACGTGCTCTCATGTACTAAATTATTTGAAACCAAAATCTAACTACGCAAACCTGCAGTATGCACAGGCCAACAATTCACTTTGCTATAACCTCAGTGTCTTGCAGTATTTCACTGAAACAATACCTTTTGATTTCAAACAACGAATCCTTTTGCCCAAGTTTTGATATTCTTAAGATGTTAATTCAGAACATGATGGTTCTGCATTTCGACTAAGCCTACTCTGAAGTGTGCTATCAAATAAACGCACTTATATGCCTTCACCGAGCTCTATGCAAAATGAGTTATGTTTAAATCAGTAGTTAACTGCCTTTAATAAGCTTCATTCACTGGCATTACGTGGATAAAAATTTATTCCAACAACTATTGATAAGCGATTCAGTAGTTACTTTATAACTGATGGCCTGTTTTGGCTAGAATATTACACTGATTGTTATCATTTAATTATCATTCGCGTTGTAAATCCACGAACACATCAGATAACTACGGCCATATTTTAAAGAGCAATTAAATTTTAGGGCACGCTGCATTGCGTGCCTGTCTCTGATCAATTCTTATAATGGCGATGCAATTTTCTACTAAACCTCATTTCTATGTTAACGAAGACGTTATTTCCAACGTATTACACTGCCTCCCCTGACCTTAACTTAACATTTTCAGAATACATTCAACAATGCATCAATAATTAAATACGCAATTTAATCATTAGGGTATTTTGCAAATGCATATTTTAAGGATTGCAATTGCAATATTTACAATTGCAATTTTAGAGTGATAAAATATGTTTAAGAAACCAGCCAAAGGATGTACGAATGGAGAATACATGTAAAAAATATAAAAAATACAGGCAAAAGACTCTAGTCATGTTATTTTACAAATCCCTCCTAATGTATCTGAACGGTCAACTTTACAAACATGTTCTTAAAAACTGTAAGGGAAGGAACCATGACCACATCTGGGGCTAGTGCAGGCCAAACATCAAAAACTGGGGTCGAAAAGAAATATCTACAGAAATCCCTCTAATGTTTTCCACTACCACGTTAGGAGAGTGGCTACTTGTACGGTCACATCCTGTAATTGAAAAGAGGGAATAACAATCTGTACTTATAAAATTCCGCAGAAATTAATGCACTAAGTACAGGTCAATTTTTAACATTCCTAATTCAAAAAGTCTAAATTCAGTATTCAACAAAAAATTCGTAATGCTCTTGTTTTTTAGGCTCAGGCAAGTTTTTGGTGAAACACTACTGAACAGACCAAACGTGGGAAACATTTTTCGCAAAAGCTGTGCTTTGTCTGGCATTGTACAGTCCCGTCCATAAGTAAATGAACACTGTATTGTTGTTTAAACAATGACTGTGATATAGAGAAATGCTGCTTCGTGCGAAATGAGCGTGCTCGTCATTGTATTGTTGTATCGTTATAAAGTTAGTATGGATAAACGATTGTTACATATTCAAGACGAGATTATTTCGAACGATTTGAGATACAAGAAAACTGTATTATTTATTTACAACTAAAGATGTTTTACAAACGAACTAAACGAGGACCTTGCCTAATGTCAACTCGATTATTATAGCTTATAAATTACATCGAATTAAAACAGATCGATACAGGGTTGAAATGTTTACTACATTTATTTGCTGCGTAAGTTTGCTTCACCCGGCAACAATATTGTTATATTCACGTAATTTTTTTGTTTTTTTTATTATTTATTTTTGGAGCCTTCCATCATCTGATGCAAGCTGCTAGTGTATGAACTGGCTACAAGACTTTAAGAAAAAAAAAATTGAAGTCTAGTAAAGGTAGGGGCACACCCATTGATTCGATTTGGGAAACCTTCGAACACCACAGGAAGCCAAGCTATTGTCCAGAGTAGATCCACTTGCTGCTGAAAGAGTCCGAAAGCCTGTGACACTTGGGGAAAGGTATCCGGATGGTTAGCACGACCGTCTCGTGTGATGGTGGTCCCAGGTCCGAGCATGACCTCAGCTAACCATGGCATATTTGGGTAGAGAAGGGTCCCAGTGATGCCTCGTGCTCATGCCGATTGTGGCACGTAAAAGATCATGGGAATTTCAGATTGGAATTACCTAACAAAATTGTTCCTCTCTTATATTTTGGCACCATGGATTCGGCTAAGAGTGCGTCAAACCTCCAAAAGCCTCTCATACTTCCGTGGTTGGCACACACTGACACTCAATTATCCATGATTCCGTTTTTAGTCATCGGCCAGATCAGCTTCTTGAGGCAATTTAGGCACTGAAGCCGGAGTGTTAGAAAGACTATTTGCGCATCTCGTTTAACATTATGGGGGAATGCCGATGAGAACACTGTTTGGTCTTTAACATATCTTATGGTATATTACCTTATCCCCCCCCCTTCCCCGTGTGTCACACACTTTATTTAAAATACTTTTTACCCATAAAACGACCTTAACGTAAACAAACTATACAACTTCCTCTGTCTGTGTATTAGAATGTTTGAAACTAATACAGTATTGATGCAGAACAATTTTCTCAGAACAATAATCAGTGAAATTTTTGGGTTCGAATATGAACTTCATACCACAAACAGGTTTGCAGGTATCCGAGATTTTTTATTTGGTAGCGATCGGTGGAGTATCATGTCTTGTAAGGTTGACTTCTACGTCTGGAAAAACAATGCTTCAAATAAAGTCTTACCGAATCTCAGCGGAATGTATAATCAAACTGTAAAATCACCTCACATCAGGGAACATGCTTTATCTCTTTAGCAAACTGCTCCGAATATTTAAAAAACAAATCGCATCATAAGGACTGCAACAAAATTCTGTATCAGTTATAAAAAAGTTACCAAGTCTCATAAGTTTTGCGTATTGGTGGAATTTTCTACCATTATTAGTTTGAAAGTTAGTGCTTTTAAGTGTCGTTTTATGTGTAACCTCGTATGTCATGTTTTTAGTTGTAGGCTGAGGGCATCACGTGGTCTCAAAGGTCGAGAGTTGAATTCTCACTTAGGCAGTCCAAAAGACAACGAAAATAGTTTTCAACTGTATCTATTTATTGAGCCCATTTGTTTTTCCGTTCTGTTAGGCACACATGTAGCAGTACTTGAAACTTTTAAAAGTAGGAATTTTACTCAGTAGGAACACTGACCAGAACATAAAAAATACATAAAAATTAAAAATCCTCTCTTTTACTCATGAAAAATGAAAACGTTCCTTGTTTTTTTTAAATCTACAAAGTTTCAGCGAAGCATAATGAACAAAACTGATAACTCGTTCAATCGTGGATTCAGAAAAACAGATATACAGATAGACAGACAGGCAGTAGCCAACACAAGACGACAAGCGTACCACACTTACTGAAAGACAACGTTGTAAAAGCATTGGAGTAACGCGAACTGAGTAGACTTACAGAATAAACTCCGTGCCATTCAAAAAATTCCATTGTAATAACCTAACTACTTTGACTAGGCTAGTGCTAAATAAACATGCAAATCTTTAGAACAAGACGAACTGAGCACGCAATTTCCCCACCGTGTGTAGTACGAACATGTAAACGCTTAGTTGCTAGGTAACAAGTGACCAATCAATTTTTAGCCCCATCGAATTCACCGAGCAACTTACTAAGCAATTAACAGAACAATTTTCACCCGTATACAATATGACAGGTTACTTTTACAACCACCTAATTTTCCAAATTCCTTTCACTTTTTGCTTGGACAGAAACAGCTACCAGCCTAACTTGCGGTATATGCAGGGTTAACCTGATTGCAATGGTCCTGAATTGACGCCTGGGTGCTTTCTATCTAGCCGCCCTTAGTTAAGCTACAAAACCCGTGTGTGCCTGGCTCTAGTCTTATTGGCTGTTTTACAATTTATTCAAATCTCAACGAAGAGAACAAGCGAAGAAACACAAAGGAGCCAACATTGTGAAACACTAATTTTGTTTTATTAACAAATTTCTTACAGGAATTAAAGAATTTCTGCAAATTGTTCAGTTTTATTGTTAACGTAAATTTACCGAAGTTACTTATGCAAGAAAAAAAAATGGGACTATCATGATGTTCTGGAGCCCAAAACCAATTCTTAGTGCGAAAAAGTGGTTCTAACTCCAAACTTAAAAAAAAATGAAAAAAATTCCTAATTTTCCTTTGATGAAGTCGCATTGCCACTCGTGAAAGTAGCAGTTTTACATGTGGCATCATGACTACACTAAAGGAAAATTGGGAACGTTTTTTCGCATTCAGCACTGGATTTGGGATCCAGAAAATTGACCCCCTGTTATTATTTAAAGGTGGCCGATTCCATGTTGGCTTTCCTGTGCGACTCACTTTTGTAACATTTGCTTAAACATATGTAAACAAATGTTGTAAAGTATTTTTTTCCGTTACCCCCCCCCCCAATTATCGTTGTGTGACGATATATGCTACATTTATTATTGCCTACGTGAATGCTGCAATAGCTATTAACGGTGGAATACACGAAGGTGATCTGTTCTTTTAATTCCAGCGAATTTATAGGAAATGAATTCGAAAAATTAAATACTGCAACTGACTAACCCTGACACATAAATTATACAGAATGAGCTGTATATTTCTTAACTTCTTCAGTCAGTAGTTGTAATTCTTTACTGAAGCTATATGTTGACATTATTGGAGCTCCATACACCGTTCTTTAACAATAGAAAGCGTCAACAATGAACTTTATGCATCTCTAGCAGCTTGCCTTCTGCATTGTTACAGCACGCATTTGCATCAACAATGCCATGTTCATTTACTTTTGGACGGGACTGTACATTTTATAAGTGGCAATAATGGTCATTCTCTACCTAGAGGTTTTTACAATATGGTTACAACAGAAAGAACTTTTTTAAATTGTTAACCACCTACTAACGTCCATGTGCTCAACTACGCTATCCCATAAAGTACTAAGTAACTGGTAGTTCATTTTGGAATGCCTTGCATTTGTGACTGTCATTTTTCGGACCAGATTTCAAACGTTGATACATATGATGTCATTGCCATATGGTCCTCTAAATGTTTAATGCAATTGTAGAATTTTACATGATCAGCAAATTTAGGGTTTTAAAGCTGGCTTGTATTATGCTTGTATTATGTTTTTTAAAGAAATTTGTATTCCATTTAAGATTATTTACACCAATACCAGAAGTACCCAATTTATAGCAAAGCTTAAAGTGTGGCACTGAGTCAAAAATCTTAGCACTGTTAGTTAAAATACAAAAAAAAAAAACAAATAAGGAGATTCCAAAGCTCTAAAAATAGAGCTGGAAACAGACACCTAAGTAAACACACCAGAAATGACGTCATTCAAGATATTTTGTAACCACTACGGGAAGAATGATCGAGTTTATTGATTATATGTGCAAACGAAGCAAGCAGTCTGCATTAAAGACTGGCCATGTGAGGATACAGAATACACAAGTCTGAGAAAGAAAGAAAAGACAACTCCCCGACTGGGATTCGAACCCAGGACCTCCCGTTTACTAACCGGTCGCCCTAACCACTGCGCTACCGGGGCGGGTACTGGCTACCAGCCGAGCTAAGTAGCTGTTAAGAAGCTTTGATCTCTAGATAACCACTGAGAAAGATTGAACAGCTACTGAGCTTCGTTTGCCCTTTATCTTGTGATTTCCTCTTTATTTACTACTTGCATTATTTCTAGTGTGGAGGCCAAAAAGCAAAGTTGCATTTCCTCCTTGTATATATGTTTGTGATCTCTAGGTCACCACTGAGAAAGATTGAACAGTGACTTAGTTTGGCTGGAGCCTGTAGCCAGTACTGGTAGTGCAGTGATTAGAGTGCCCGGCTAGTAAACGGGAAGTAATGGGTTCGAGTCCCAGTCGGAACAGTTGTCTTTTCTTTTCTTTCTCAAACTAGTGTATTGTGTATCCTCACAAGGCCAATCTTTAATGAAGATTGCTTGCTTCGTTTACCCTTTACCTTGTGATTTCTTTCTTTATTGATTATATGTGTGTCTGTTGCCACGGAGATAATTAATTTTCTGACGTCTGGTAGGCATGCAAGTCTCGGTTAGATCAATATTACACTCTTACCCTGTGTATTGATCATGCATGCTGCTGATTATGACAAATTTAGACGTTTATTAAAAAGAGGGATCAGCTACCACCAAGTTCATTTTTAATATGGTTATAGACCTAATTGGCTATAACTCCTAAAGTATTAGTTGTTCAGCAAAACTGTTCGAAATTTGACCCCCCATAATTCTCCCTCACACTACACTCAATCTATCATGTGGCTGCCACCAAGTTCATTTTTGTCGATTATTACTAATTTTCTATTTCTGAAATTAGTTTAAAATGGCTGAAACTCACGAACCATTGGTCGTAGAGTAAAACGGCTCGGAATTTGGCATCCCCTAGGTACCCCGCATATTACACCTTTAAAATAGTTACTTGGTGGCTGCCACAAAGTTCATTTTTGTATTCAACACCCTGTATCTCATGAACCATTAGTCCTAGAGAGAAACGGTTCGAACACTGGTTCTCTATCTCAGACTGCGCGCATTACTCACTCTGCCATGTGGCTGCCTCCAAGTTCATTTTTTAAGATGGTAACGGACTTAGATGGTCGTAACTTCTAAAGTATCGGTCGTATAAGAACACGGATTGGATTTCTTGTAACTGACGAGGGATACCGCTACTGGCTTCCCCCTCATATCAACGGGGTACTGAGCCCCTCTGCCAAGTCAAGGCTGCAGTAAGTCGGAGGGGTGGGAAAGGATGGGATTAGGAAAGGGGCACAACTGCCTGCCCACGTTGGTTGAACCTGCCAGGAACTCGAGTTCCCCGGTGGTATAGCTGGTCATGTAGGGAAGGGATGATGGAAGGAGGGTTTAGGTTATGTGGGATTTAGAATCTTCTCGTTTCCTCTTTGTTGCTAACTGTATACATTATATTTTTTTTTGCTTTGCTAGCTTTTTTCCCAACTTAGTATTCTTCTCTTCCACTGTCTCGTTTTGGCTCTTATTTCTTTTGGCAGCAGAATCTTTCTCTAAGCATTCTTTTCTCTGCTCTTCTGTCTCTTTAGCACGAATTTTGCTCATGAGAGTAGTTTTTTTTCCCAGTTTTGCTTTCTTCTGGGGCGGTTGAAGTGCGGACCATTTCTCTCTTTCCAACCGACACTTTCTCGCTTTTCTCTCCTCCAATACTCGCTCCCGATTCGCCAACAGATCGAGTCTACGAGGCGCTTTTTTATTTTCTTAGGCTTGCTTAGCATGGTCAACTTTTTTCGACTCTAATGCTTCGCTCTTGAGGCTGGCTTTTTCTTCTTCTTCCTCATCACTAATCACTTCCATGTCCGAGTCGAAGTCGTCTTCGTATTCCACCCAGGTAAATGAGTCTACGTGGCTGATGGCTATGGTGTCTTCTCCATTGTCTAGGACGTAACTCTTGTCGTCACACGCTGAGAATGTCGACTTTGTTACTGCTCTTGTGGACAATTCGCATCCGACACTGGATATATTACCCATGTTCCCTTCTGCACGGATGTTGGTCTTTTCAGGGCTTCCTTGTAGTCGTCGAATGTTAGATTTTTTTGACGAAAGTTACCTGTATTCCCTTAGCTTATTTAGTCGTGTCTTTCTTAGGTGCCCTGATCGAATACATTTTCGTTGTCACGCCGACAAACTCCAAGATGGGAGTGCCGGCCAACTGGTCCTTCATTTTACCCAGGACCTACTTGTTCGTGTTGGAAAAGAGCTGATGGTCCTGAGGAAAATTGCTGGTATCAAAACGGTCATGATTACGTTGGATGTTTCGTAGATTCATGATTCGTAGATGTCGTCCTTTTTGATAAGGTAGCATAACGAGTCCGTTTCCATCATTAACAGTTCGGCTTTATCACTGTTCTTTGTCTTAACAAAATCATAATGAAACTCGTACATGGCAAGCTTGCTCAGTTCCAAAATGATAAACCCAAAGTAGGTTGGAAGGTCACACCAAAAGCTTCGAACGTGGTGGTTGATCTGCACGAGATCTTCGTAACTGATTGTAAACGAATCTGCGTGAGGTTGGGAAGTATATTTGATGGCCTTTTGGTGTCGGTGCACAGCTTGACGTCAACATGTTTTTGTTTATTCTCCAATGTCTTGCCGAAAACGCTGTTGTTTAATAATTTGAAATAATCCTTCTTGAAGGGCATTGTTGACTGCTGTGTTTTCGAGGTGTTAAATTTGATCCTTCCATCCAAGGTTTCTGATTAACGGCTATGATCCTTTGGATATGTCGAAGTACAAGGCCGTGCCGAATGTAAAACTTTAGATTCCTATAGTGGGTAACATACCTCTTCTTATGGAGTAGATTAGAGATGAGCTTGACAGTTGGTTTGATCTTATGTCCAATATCTTCTGTCATCTGTTTTAAATAGAGGGAAACGAACTCCTCATCAATCATGAACTTCTCGGGTGCGAGGGGGTAATCATTGTGAGCCTCGCGTAACTCTTTACAAGTCTACCTCGAGTATGTATCCTGTGTCGGAGTCATCAGGAATCTCAGTCACGTCGAAAAGCCCGATTTCTGCCATTGTCAAAAAGAGAAACCCATCGTAGGAGAGAGCTTGGGTCATGGCAAAACCGTAAAGGTTGTTCATATCCCAATCCATGATGTATTGTGATGGTTTGTTGGGGTCGAAGTCGGGCATGTACTTGTTATTAGTTTTTGCATATCTCTTCTCTATGTAGGAAACTGCCCCTCGGATACCTGACCTGATCACGTTATGTTTCCCCACATGAATGAACAGTTCCAAGTTGGACCGTGTCAGTCTGAACAGGGCTGCCCTGCTGAACCCTGGAGTTGAAATGTACCGTAGTAGCACGGGTCCAACTTGTTGTATTTAAGGCATAATTTTCTGAAGCTCTGGAATACATCTGCCAGCAGAAACACATCTACCATTTGGCAGATTTTGTGGTACATATCGAATGTCTTTGTTTTCATGTTCTACCACAGATTTAGTGCACGCATGTACTCGTTACATGTTACATCGCTCCCTTCTCTTCGGTTTGGAGTAAAACGCCTCTCTCTTACCACCGAGAGAGGCGTTTTACTCTAAACCTGACAACTGACATGTCCTTGACGTAATCGCAGGGGTACACGCCTTTCTGTGTAATGAGAACAAGGACGGTGTCCCAAGTTGTTTCCATGTTAAACCAAGTGGATTTTAGTTCTGAGTCTAAGGAAGACTCGAGTATTGGGAACCTACCCCTTCCATTCCTGTGGGTTTCGATCAGAGTGTCTAACAAAGCATTCAGAAATTTGAGGCTGTCGATAAACCTTAGATTTATGCCATTCCCAACCGATTTGATGGTCATGCTCATGAACCGTCCTATAACTTCAACCTTCCCCCAGAACATCTTCACTGCAGGTACCAGGAGGTGCATATCGTATCCTTCCAAGTTATGGAATACGATGGGGATGGTTCGTTACTCCCTCGTGCTCAAGTTGCATGTCGAGTGTGATGCACCTCTGTACCTACCACCTATGTGATAGTGATCCCTCACCTTCTGTTCACCTTTTTTTTTGAGTTACGGACGAAGGGTTGGTCACAGTAATGGCACACGTTGAATGGCACAGTAATGGTAAGGTTTAAGCTGTCTTGTTCGTTTGGAGTGAGGTTGAGGGTTTTGCATTCCTTAATAGGGTGTTGTAATGTACTGACTCTTCAACCATATGTTCGTAAAATACCTTCATGGCATCTTTTCCCAAGTAGTACTTATGCCTAACGATCTCGTTTTCCAGTCCCACCACTACATATCCGAAGGTACAGGGTGCGTGTTGTTGAATTTTTGTGATCGAACTCGTGGGTGGATGGAGTTGGGCGGTTTGCACGGGTCGAAAGAGGCATTCGAAATCTGCCTATATCACACGTAGAAAGGGGTTCTGTCGGTTGAAAAATCGAAAGTTGAGAAGGTTTTGGCCGGGAGTCTTGAATTCTGATGGATGAATGGAGTTGGGCGGTTTGTACGGGTCGAAGGAGGCTTTCAAAATCTACATATATGACACGTGGAAAGGGGTTCTGTTGGTTGAAAAATCGAAAATTGAGAAAGTTTTGGCTAGGAGTCTTGAATTTGAGTGGTGTGTGGAGTTTAACTTGTTACATTCTGTTCGATATCCAAAGCTGGCAAAACAGTTCCTACAGTAGATCCTTGCATTAGAGTTAGAATCTCGGTAGCGTAAAAGTTGGTCAACGTCACTTATGGCACAGTAGTGAGTGTTCAGTTCTTCTGATTCTGAACCCTCATCATCAGTTAGTAGCAGAAGATCGATTGGATACCTGTGAAACATTTTGGAAACTAGGATCGGGTACAATCCCTCATCACGGTTAAATCCTGTAACATTGTTGTCAAGATTATTGGCTCTTTCGAATTTTTCAATTTGGACTAACTTAGTCAAGTAGGTTATCATGGATGTATCAAGTAAATCTTCGAACTCTTCGTAATCAATTCAGTTAGTGCTGTCCATTTCTAAGCCGGCAGCCAATGCTAAATAGAGGAAGCATTTGTGGTCACCTACATTTTGGATGTTAAATATCACACCCTTCTTACAGTTGAGTACCTCTGGAAGTGGAATGTAGAAAGAAGCTCGTAGTGGTTGATATTTGGCTACCCTGATCATCAGGTTATACACACGCGATATTTCCGAACCGCTACCCTGCTCTGTGAAAGCATCGATAGACTTCTAAATGTTGGTGAAGGCTTCATCCAGAAGAGCGGGTACGTCATTTGGGTTATATATCCGAGTATTGTGATCAAAAACCTGCCTGAGCCACGGTTGTATCACGTACAAACTCTATTCCCATTGTGATCTGTGCCTTACAGGTCACCAGCTGATCTAGACAAACAACTAGCAGAGCGTGGATTGCTCGTCGTGTTGATAGCAGAAATTGGAGGGGTTCACTTACAATGATTTCTTCGTCTCCAATCAACAGCTGTCGATACTGAAGCCCTTCCCTAAATGAGATAAGGGGAAAAGCCTTGGACCTGGTCGAATTTTTCAGCTGGTCGATGCAGCAGCCACATTCTTCACGTTGGGTTGGGTGACGACAGCGGATGTGGTAATGTAGCTGCTGTTGAGACGAGAGCACCTCAGCACAGTAAAGGCAAAAGAAAATGGTCTTGGTAGACGTGATTGAATCCAGAGATCAAAAAAGAAACTGTCAAGATCTTTATACATAAGAAAAAAGTGAAAGATCAAATGAGATGTGAATTCTTTATATACAGGAAAAAATTATACAGTCTGTTTACAATATTATCCCAGCTCGTCTAACGATATATTTAACACCAAACTGTTAAATTTATCGTTGTACCCCAGCCTTTTAACCAAGTAACTGGTATTATTCCCTACTTTTTTCGTTTTGATGACCTTCTCCACCAGAAACAGGTCCAGCACACCCGTCTTTTGCAGTTCCCACTCGAAAAAAAATCACCCATTACGCTTTCCCCACCATAATCTTTCAGGATATACGTGATCAGGTTCGTCTTTCTTACTTTATCTATAACGTAAATTTCGTTGGTCCCGTTTTGAAGGTAGGCCTTGTCAAACACTCCTTTCACGTGAGATACGCGGACTTCGTCCCTGACCTTGAATTTACTCGGTTTTAATAGTTTTTTGGGGAAGGGACGGTTTTGAAAACTTAACTTTACCGGCGACAACATCTTTAGGTCTTGCCTTGATGGTCCTGTGTACGGAACTGTTGTACTTGTCTAGAAGGGTAGGAAGTAGGTATATCCTTTTGTAGCTGCCACTACGGGTGAATTCCCACCACATCGAAATCTTCAGTGTCCAGTTGAAACATCCATCACACCCGCCTTGGTCTCAGATTAAGTGTGTCAGTGATTGATGCCCAGACTTTTCATCGGGGAGGAGAAAGAGTTGAAAAATTTCGTTGCTTCGTCCGATTGTAGTAGCCGAGGTCGAGTCGAAACCAGCATCTTCTTGAAGGCAGCGGTAATGTCATCAGCCGACTTTGATTTAATCGCTTTGGCACGAGCAAACTTGCTGTATGCGTCTATCTGAGTGACCAGGTACTTGTAGGCCTTGTTAACACGGGAATATGGTATCATCTCGACCAAATCTATCAGCCAGAGGTCGTTTATGACGGTGGCTTTGGTCTTATGTCTAGGATAATGTCTACGAGCCGGTTTGTGGAGTTCTTTGGCTAGATTTTCCATTTATTACATTTTTTACCATTTACTTATTTATGTATTTAATTTTAATGCCCCATCCCTAACTTGACTTTAGCCTTCATAGCAGTGGCCACTGCAGCGGCAGCTGCTCTTTCGCTCAACCACGTCCTGGTAAGTGAGAAGACGATTTTCTTGGCTGCCGAAGCCAATTCGTCGTCGGCTTTGTGCCTGTTGGCTAAATCTTCGCTGTTGGCATAAGCTATGCCATAAGCTAGGTGTTTTTTACAAGCTTCGTCAAGAGCATTGATGCCAACGTCTCATCTCACCAGTCACTCACTCAGTTTCGTACCAGGGACACAAAACTTGTACCCCTGGATGTGTAGTTCTATAAGCAGTTTATTTATCATCTTGTTTAACAAACCCGAGCCCTTTTTTTTAGCCTTTGTACGAGACGGCCTTCTAGTAGCGTGTAAGCTTCTGAAACTGAGCCTTTTTAGTGCCTCAGACTTACCATTTTCCCTTCAGGAGTTGGCGTTTGTTTGATGTCATCGCAGTAACGAACGGGGACTGCGGTACCGGCAACTTACTAACACTTCAAGCAATACATTTTAGATTGTAGTTTTATTAAACTAAAAAAAATTGTCGTGTAATTAAACTAAAAATATTTTTATTTATAAAGCAAATCAGTATGACAATGATTAACTACGACTCCGTGGATGACACCAACTTCGAGAAAAAAAAGAAGGGACACGCACCTAAATTCCCCGAACAACTTCGATGCATCATCTGCAGACTAGCCGGCTGCAGCAAGACTAATCTAACTTTTAATCTCATCTGCAAGAATGATTGGCTCGAGTATGATAGGAGACATGTGTTCGAAGACCCTTTTTCAGAGCAAGTACAAACGGTTAAGGAACCTCTTCGAAGAGACTTGCTTTGAAATAGCCTCGTTCTGCTCGAGGTTGGAAGAGATTTCGTTACCCGAACAACTGTTGGACGGCAACAACAAGACCATGTTTTTATTTGACGAATGCATGATAGAAAAGCAGGATAAGATTGAGCGATATTTCGCCTATGGACGACACGCTAACGTGAACATCTTTTACCTATGTCAGACCTACAGCAGGATATCCAAGCGCGTCATACGAGACAACACTAACATACTGATACTGTTCAGGCAGGATGACGCCAACCTCAAGAATGTCTACAACAATCACGTGAGTTTCGACGAGTTTAGGGAAATGTGCGGTGAGTGTTGGAATTCCGAACCGCACGGATTTCTAACGATCGACAAGACCAGACCCTTGAGAGAAGGGAGGTACAGATGCATGGTGGATTAAGTGCAGTGCCATCGAGCTGGAACGCGTTAGTTCTGACCCAATTTGGCATTGACGGGACCAAACATGTGAGTTTGGGTTGATGAAGGCGTTGGTTCGGGTCGATGTGAGCACGACATTGTATGTGGGAGTGGCTTGAGATGTGCGTGTGGCTTGATGTAAACATGAGTTTGAATTTGCGTTGGCTTAACAAGATTTTGCGTTGATGTTGACATGAACGATTCTTGGTCTCTACGAGAACAAGAATCACGTTAACACGAATGAGTGTTTGTGTCAACAGGAACAAGGGTTTATGTCAACAAGAACAAGCGTTGGTGTCAACAAGAACAAGAGTCACGTTACCACGAAAAAGAATTCTTGTTACTAATAACGAGAACTCAAGGCATATTTTTGTAAATAAAAGGGTTGGAGTTTAATTTCACACAAAAATGAGTACTAAGAAACGACAACGAGCTTCGGACCAGTACGAGGCTTTAAAACAACGAAAATTTAGGGACGCCAAGTTAGAAAAGGTCACCGAGTCTCAGCATCTCACGAAGATTTTCAAAAATGTAGCAGATCCAACCAGAGAGAAGACCAAACTCCAAACGATAGACAGCAAGGAGGCAGCCGCTCAGTGTCAACTCCAGATCAAAGAGTTGTTGGCAATCGAAGTGGGTCACCAGAAACAACACATGCAGCATGGGGAAAAACTTCGCAACATTCAGAGGGCTTTAGAAGCTGCAACTGGACCCGGCTATAACAGGGATGAAGTTGAAGACTCAGATTCCAAAATCGCTTTAAATAACGGTGCGATGAGACGGTTATCTAGCTCTATGGGAGCCCTCACACCCACCTCGCTCAAGCAAATTGAAGCCATGACTCCGAGCGCTCGAATGAGATACTTGGAAGAAGAGACTTCTTTGCTAGCACTGTGCAACTAGGAACACTAGCCACTGAATACCTCAGCATGTTTGCCACCGGGGAAAGTCTGACCGAGCCCACTTTCGGTGTAAGGTACAAACCAGAAACTAAAAAGTACAAGATAGGTAACTCTGACGCGGATTTCGTAGAGGATGACGTGGTGGTGGGAGGAAAACGATACCAGGGTACTGATGAGCTGTGGCAGTTGATCATGCTCAAGAATCCGCGAAAACCGAGCGACGATAACCCGAGTCTGTTGGATTATCCATGACATTCTTAGGAGAAGCGGCACCATGAACTGAGACCACAATGCCGAGGCTAAGATATTGAAATCCAGCGCAGGTTACAAGTACGCGACCTTCATCAAACCAGAGTTTTGCAAGGACCAACAACAACAACACAACAAAAACAACAGCCGTCATGACAAGAGGAAGGGTGCAGGTTCT
>JAHWFP010003618.1:241980-267044 GCA_023313725.1 Lithobius niger
GGGGGGGGGGGGCTGTAACTAAAGACTGGTGCATTTCCGGACCCATGTTTATAGGACTTTTTCTTCTTATCTTTGATCACACAGCGGACCCTCAAAATATTTGACACCAATTTCCGAACACCCTGTATACATATAAACAAACCTAACAAACCTAAAGGCCGTGTCAGTCTGGCTCAGCGGTAGAACCTCGGCCTTTGATTTCAAAGGTCCTGGGTTCGATTCCACGCTCAGGCAGTCTGACATATAAGTCCAAAAGGCAACGTAAATAGGTTTGCATCTGTATTTAGTAATTTCTTGTGAGCCTTTGGGTTTCTTGTCCTTAAGCGGTAAAACATAGCTCCTGGAAAAAATATTCGGAATTAGGAATGTTTAGCCGTCTCACGACAAGAAAACGAAGCTCCTGGTTTCATGTAGTGGGATCTCTCCACCAGATGCAACGTTTTGTCTAGCAATGTTTCATCGCGATACTTTTGTCTAATTTGGTGTGCGGCTACCCTAAAGTGCAGCACATACATTTTTTATTGCATGCCGCCAGAGGTACAGATGGTTTTCTCCCCGATTCTTCCCTTGGAATCCCGTACAACGAAAAACGCATTGAATCTTAATGACAAATAAGAAAACTTTATGACTACATGGGTTATTTTTTCATGGGATTTTTTCTTCATTTGGCTGCTCTCCCCCCCCCCCCCCTCCCAAGACAGCTGCTGTGCCCTGACGCCAATTCCTGGAACGCCTGGAATATCCGCGGCTTAATTGATCTTTTGGCCTGTAAAAATCGTTAGTCATGAAGAAAAAGAAAGCTGAGATTTGGTGAGGTGATACCAACATAAGCTTATCGTTTTCAGAAAGCATTGACATACAAATATTCTAATCAATAATTATTCGAGGCAGGCGAAAGTGTGTCGAGACCAAACGAGACTGCTGACACCCAATCTCGTCTCGCAATATTAACATATTTGTGTCAGTCTCGTCATGTTCACTAAACAGTCCTAAGAATTTTTTTTGCTTTCAGACTAAAATAACCCCCCCTATTTTTTTTAAGCATGGAAGAATGCTTGTTTAACGTTGGACTTGATATTTTTTAAACAAATTTATAAACATATTATGTGTGATGTGCTGATTTATTTTGTGTGTTAAACAACTACACGTAGTATTTTTATCTCGAGATAAATTAATAAGAATTACAAAAAAAAAATTAATTTGTACATGTTCTATTTGTGCGTGGTCTTCGTAGGCCATGATTCCTTGTTCTCTTATAAAGATGCACGTTAATGTGTGTCGCCCCTAATTCACTGACAGTAGCATTATGTTTTCTACCCAGTAGTATGGAGGGAGGGATATAAAGGGAAGGGCACGTCAACACGTTGATTATTGGTGCCCAAATCTGACAAATCTCCCCTCATTTTTGCCAAGAAAACAGCAAACCCCCTAAAAAGCCACAAACATAACCAGTAGAAGAACATAGCAAGAGGGGGGTGGAGGCGAGTGGGTGACAGCGCAGACAAAAAAGGGCCGTAAAATATAAAGCTGCATAGCAGCGTGGCGATCTCATAGACACCTCAATATTCTTAATACGAAAGAGTTTCATGCTTAAAGGTATAAGTTGGGCAGTGCATCTGTTGTTAGCGCTGCTCTTACCATTCTTGTGCTAATAATCTAAAACATTAAAATTTCTTGTAAATTTCTACATTTTTACGTTTGTGAAAATCAAAGATGGCAGCAGAAAAAGCCGTCTAAAACAGGTTTTGGCTCCTAAATTTCAATCCTTTTATGAATATTAAAAGAAAAAATTCAATGGAACCAACATTGTGAACAGCTAAGATTGTCATATAAGCGTCAATTACGACGAAAAAAAGGTATTTGCCATCGACAGTCATCGTGCCATTGTCCTTCTCAAATTAAGCCTGGACGTCGGCGGCGTGTCGCCAGTAAGCCACGCTTGGTAAACAAAATGGACGAAGGTTCGTTGAATTTCGTCGTTTATTACGGAATTTTCCACCTAATTTCTAATTTTTATTGTTTTATCACATGTAAAACACACTTGTTACGAAAAATCGTAAAAATTACACGTTCCTATTATAGGCCTAATAAAAATTATCAAAAAATTATATTCTGACTCAAAATCCTTATTATGTAAGGGGTAAATTCAGTTTTTCTCGGGGACGAACGATTAAGTCAACTGTTAACAGAACGAACAGTTTAATTTCTTACTGATACTTAAAAAAGTGATTAATTCAAGTAATTTAGGAATAGGAGCAATTTAGGAATAGGAGTACCTACAATTGCCTAAAAACAGCAATTCTTAAGGTATTTTTACAGTCTGAAAGGTAGGTTTTCAAATACCGAAAATTCAAAGATATGATCTCTACTACTACCTGCTGAAATAGGTACAGATGAAGAGCGATAAAGGTTAACTAAATACTGCACAAGAAGTGCTAAATACTAAGGAGTTCAAAACCTCATTTTCGAAATGGAAGTAAAGCCAAACATACAATGCTTAATAGTATGACAACCATAGCTGCAAGCCAAGGGTTTAATTCTAAGAATCTGCAGTAAAGAGGTTAGTCCGCAAATTTGAAGGAAGGCATTCAAACGATCCAACTGCAATCTACGAAGTTAAAGAGCAGCAGAGCTTAGTCAACGGAAGATGGGTGTATGTTACATCAAGAAGAATACATATTGTCATGTAATACAAACCCAACATTATCTTGATTATTGCCCATATTTTAAAAAGAGTTTTTCACATCCTGTAGAGAAGACGAACGGTCTGAAAAGTCACAGACATGTACCAGAACTGAAAAACTGTAATCGGCGAAGAGAAAGGTTTAGTTCCCTGCACAGGGATGATAGAGCTATAAATCAAGTAACCCAGTTCTACTAAGCAACATAATAAATCATGACAAGATAAAATTCATCTCTTGCAATACTCTTATAATCGATACGTTTCTAGCACAACATAAAGCAAGGTATATCCATGCATATTATATGATATGCATATTTATGTTTGCACGTATATATCATTAGCAGGAAGTAACGAGTGACAGCTCTTCAAGTCTTCTCTCTCCGCATTTCCATATCTAAGTAGCGGAAAAACCAAAGTGGTCATATCGTAAATTTAACATCTCTAGGCGAACTAGCAAGCCGGAAAAATCGACTTCTGCTATTTTACAAACTTGATTGTGGATCGAGTCAATCAAGGGGAAGTGAATGATAAGATTTATTTATACGGCACAGAAATTATATTGACCAGAGAAGGAAAAACGACCATCACGTACTGCCGTTCCAAGGGCTGCGATAATAATAATAAAAAAAAGTACAAAATAAATTTTAAAAAAAGTTGAACCAACCCGAGTCACAGACACTAAACTAACCAGGATTGCATGAAATTCCAAATAGACACAACACAGTTAGTAAAAATCGCTTATAATGTTTACTATGGTAGCTGCCAGTCATTAACTCATATGGATTACCCCTCGTATTATTGCTAAAAGTAAAGAAGTATCAGGTTCCACTGCAGTCAGTCAATCCAAACTGGAATAGATATAGTAATGGTCAACCTTTAGTCAGAGCGTCTGCTAAGATTCCGAGTTAAGATTCATAAGACTTTTCATATGAAGCCTAATAAATAATCCAGAGATGTATTTGGTAAAAAAAAAAAAAAACTTCACGTCTGAATCATTAAGTTTAATATCCTAAATAAGGTGTGGAGACCAGACAGGGATAAGATATTCTAGCAGTGGGCGAGGAACATAATAAATTCCCAAATTAACGTAGCTCTGGTTGCGAATAAAAATGGTTTCGGGCTCCTCACTTTTAAACCTTCAATGGATTGAAGACAAGACTGGTTAAAAAGGATACTATTAATTATTGTAAATTAAGGAAATCCCTTGACCGTTATTTTGACCATCGTTGACCCTTTATTTTGACCCTTTAGTTTCAACCAGTCAGTGTATTGAGCTAAAGAATAAATTTTCACTTTCTGTTGATCATATATCCACTCTTATTAGCAGGAGAAAATTTTGCACCTTTTTGCCACTGCTTACAAAAATCAAGTGGTTAGAGCGACTACCTATCCGCGACTAGTCGCATCCGGTCTTCTGTAGAGTTCTGTCACTATATACGAATGGTAAGGCGCACACCTCTATCACGCATTGCAACAGCTATCTCTATTATAGTATAATCTAAAGGCAGTAACCATAAGAACTACCGGTTAAAAAATGTGTTAGCTTTTAAGCTTATGTTAGATTTTAGGCGTATTTGTCAACTTTTAGGCCTAATTCTTACCTGGAGCTTTAATTTCGTAAGTAGCAGATGACGGAGATTTGATTTGTACAGTACGCCTGTTCATTTTTTTGTAACACGGTGCGCCTACGGGTTCAGGGTTAAACGTAATGCGCAACGTAGCCTATATAGATCAGTGGTAGTAGGGAAGTGACGGGAGAGATGCTGTTGATGAAGCCAGGAGATATGCTCGTAGCAACGTGACGTTGCCGCAGTAACGTGATTTTAGGCCTAATTTTTTTAACTGTAGTTTTATTTCATAATGGAGAATCTGGTTCGATGGTAAGCCCATTCATTCATGCAACAATGCGACGAGAATGAATGCTTTTGTTTTTACGGCTGCAGTGTTATCCTTATGATTTCAATTCGATGATCAAATGTGATTATTTAATTTAGTTACGTCAAAGAAGTCTATTAAGTATTAGGAAGTAAGGATGCTTTAATTTGCCATGTTATTTAACTAAGTTTTGACACTGAATCTAACGTTGTAAACAGTGGTCGTCAATATCTGGTTCCGTTACGAAGTTGAAAAAGGCAACGGATGGACAAAGTCGTTGCAATAGTCTTCTCAGCCGGTACGGCTGTACAGAAGACTAAATACGACCACTGACTACACCAGCCTGCCTCACTCTTTACAACTCCTTTCCTTTACAGCTGAAATTTTACTGACCCCAGTTAAGTAAGAAAGTATTGTTACAACCATTGCTAGTATTGTAAGCATAGTCTCTGATTGGACGGACAAAGTTCGAACAATGACAACGCGTACGCTGACGTGCGTACCTACTGTGTCGCCGCAAATCTAAACAGCGTTGCCAAAGAAATATTCTCTACATCTGATTCACGAAAAACAAAAAAAATGTCAAAATAAAGACAAAAACTAGTAAAGACGCCACCATATCGGCCTCACAAAGGAGTGATTTGAAATTATAATATAGGAAAAATGGCCCCTCAAGCTGTTGACGTGGCACTTTATTACACATCTGCAGGCTAGGTGAGTTGAGTATAATATACAATTTTAAACAGAAGTGATATCATGCCAAACACTTAAACTAGTGAAAGGGACAGCCAAGTTCTGAATGGTTCGACCCTTCACAGGAGTGATATCAACACTTCAACACATTCGCCAAGTTAACCACACGGATTAGTACTTTGGACGTTAAATCAAAACTTAAACATTGCTACCGAAAGTAGCAATGTTCTAGTTTTCATTTAAGATAGAGTAACAGCTAGTTCGTGCACAAATAAAACCACACTACGTTTCAGGAGGACAACCTCCCGTCTTCAGGTAAAAACAAACACTAAAACATTAAAAAAAATCATGGCAGTATCTGCCGAGTCACCAAGTCTATAAAAACAAACCATTCAGGCATGGTCAAGGCCTAAAACATTAAAATTCTTAAAAATATAAAACATACCAAATGATATACCATGTTATTAGAAGTACTCTACTTAACTTTAAGTTACCGTTACAGCCTGAGGCTAGCCATACTGGCACAACCGCCTGTCACATTTTTTGTTACTTTTATTTATTGAATGTGAAGATTTACAATTAATGCTAAATCTAAACCAGAATTATTACACATCGAAGACACGTTTCTTGTCATAACACAGTACTAGCTCTCGCTAACAATTCAGCTACTAAATAAATTAGTGGTCTTATATTCCCAGCTTACATGGCGACATTTTTTGGAATGGAAAACTTATGGTCTTACTTTTAACATTTCTTTTGAATAAGGTTTTTTTTTTCATTTGTATGGATTGTTTTTTCTTTTATAGTAGCCAAATGTTTGTTTAGAAGAATTTTGGTTTTGTGTGTGCCTTCATAAAACGCTGTCTTGTGGGTTCTTGGAACATTACCTAAACAATGGAATACGATTTTACACCTTCAGTGGTTGTACTTCTGCAAACATTGTTAACTAAAACGGAATTATGATGAGGTTGACATTTTTGTGTGGTAAGTATATTTATTTAAAGGAACTAACATAAAAGTGATTCCAGCTAAATGTCGTAGCAAGATTAGCAATGTAAAGAAGTAAAAGATATGAGATAAAGAGACACATACAATGCATCGGCAGAGATTAATATATGACATTTGAAGTAATTCAGGTACACAAGATTTTAGATATACGAGTTTAACCAAATTTATGATACAGGAGATACAACACATAAGATAAATGAGATGCAATGGATGTGAGCAAGATGCACGATATATAACATAAATTCGTTACATGCTAATAAATAAGAGTTTAGGAGGTATGAGATAAATGTCACACAATATGCGAGAAAACTTAGATGTACTTAGTGTTTTGCACGAGATGAAACGAGACGAAACTTGACTTCCTTCAGTTTCTATTTCATCGCTCGTCGATACTGCCACAAATAACCGCAGTTGTAGTTTTAGTTTGACTTAATGACGCGCCAGTTAACAGGTAGTAAGCTGCCCAAACGCTATAGTAAGTCCTTGTATAACGTAGTTGATCCAACACAGCAGTGGATGTCACAGGATAAGTGACAGTAATAGCCCTACTTTTGCAACAATGCTCCACTGATAGAAGGTTTTTGGCCCAAAATTTCTTTGTCAGATTCCAAGGACTGAAAGATCGCCCAATACCATTAGCCAGACGATGTTTCTTTCAGTTCGAGGAATCACTGTCAAAGAAAAAGACACCAAGAACCATTGATCAGCAGATTATTTTTTTAAAAGTTGAGCTATATCTAATGACTCCAAATTTTCAGAAGTCTAAACAGGAAACTCATAACGTTTGGAATATGCAATTGTATGATGTTTCTTCCGTTACTTACATGAACAGCACATTACCTGTCGCATACTTTTTTTGAATTCCTTATATGCCAAACGAACAATTCGGAATTAAGCCTCGCTACTTTAGCAAGTTTTAACCGTGTGTAAATTGTTGTTACATTCCAAGAAAATTAACCAAATCGCAATGAAGCTTGCCAACAAAAGAGTCATAAAAGTCTGGGTATGGACGCACTTTAAAATATTTTTCCGTATTTCCTTCTGCATGAGTATTTGGAAAACGTCTGAAAAGCTCAGGCTTTTCATGTAGTTGTTTTTTTAACAAGTCATACTTCTCTAAAAAGTAGGCTATTCCTTCAAAATAGTAAAATTAATATATATACACATAGTACTTGCTAAAAGAACATCTGCAAGATCAGTATCGCCTCTTTGTTTTAAGAGCATTAGAACATTTTCTTCATAATCCCTTCTATAATCTCTGCAATGCTCAGAACACAGATTCCAAGAAAGAAACCTAAAGATCCGCCAATGTAACTGAGTAGTGCAGGAAATCTGTAAACATAATCTTCATGGATGGATTCAAAGTACTGGTCGTCGACATCGAGAGTGATTTCGGCAAGATAGGCATCGGTATTTCCATGACGTATTTTCCGGGCTGTTGTTGAAACAGTATCGTGGCACAATATCCGGAACATTTTCAAGCATTCGGCCAGATTGGTTTTGTTCAGCACAAATTCCCTCAGGATGATGACGCCCACTGTTCGGAATTCAAATTCCGTTTTGCAATATGGAAGGGCCTTTGACCGTAAAAACGGAATTCTAAAAAAAATACTAACACTGTTAGTGAATACAGATGGTGAGTACTACGTCAGTTTCAACAGACGGGTTATTTGGTAGAATTAGCAATTAGGTATATTAATATTAATGAGGTCCTTTATTAAGACTTATTAGAAAATTGAGATCGTCCAGATGCCCCCTACCAACTAGTAAAATACATTTTCTATCTCATGCACACTAGAGGACATTATCCATGAATTCCAACTGCAGATGAACGAGGGAAGTGTTATATGAGCACAGAAATGAGTACATAAATTTGACTAATGTTCCGAGTTCAGTGGACATTTAAAAACTCCTCAACTACGAAACTGGACTTTAAAAACGTAATAGAACTCCTGAGTTGAAAGTGGAATCGGAAAATTGCGTGAATGAAATTTTTAATACTTTTAAGTTTTTTTTCAATAATAAGGTTGGCCTAACAAGTAAAATATTAAAGTAAGGTAAAATATGTAAAATATGTTTAATGACCTATCACTGTCAATCACAAGCATCAAATTTAGCATAAATGAATTTTCTACGAGCAAGAGGTTGTTGGTATGCCGTCGAGCTGAACAGCGTGTTTTATACAAAACATAGCAATGATACTACCAAGTGCAGTATATGTGAGAGACCCATCAGTAGTAGGAAAGAACTATTTTCCACCAGAGACAGGGACACCAAGATGGCCGCCCCCATGCAAACTGTGGATGCCACCATCTTGGAAGAAGACCATCAATTTGGAAGCTTGACGTCACTTCCTGTTTGCCTTTGACCCCCCTTTTGGGGCTGAAGGAGTGACTGGACGAAAAAAAACCGCGAGAGGTGGACTTGACTCGGAATTTTACCCTCTTTCATTTCGATCTCTACGACTTTCGTACTTAAAAAGTAGACTAGGTACTTAAAATATTAATGACTTGTGTTAGACTAAATCTAGAAATCAATTTTCAATATTTTTTAATCGAAAGGAATTTGTAGGAGGGCCCAGACTCCGTTAACAAACTGTATGTGGCTTTTCCTCCGTACGGGCGGTGAAAGTGCAGGGTTAAAGAAGCCGAACGTTTCCTTCTTAGAGTTCGTAGTGTGCGCATAGGACCGACAATAGCCAAGTGGTTGATTTATAAACATTACTAATGCTGATTTTACGGACGCACTCATTCATACATACATTCACACATGTATACATACTGGTTGAGGATTAGGATGGAAAGGAAAGGAGGGGTGGGATGGGGTGGTGTTAGGTAAGGGATATGGTCGCCTTTCCACCTTAGTTGGACCTGCCAGAGACCGAAGTCCCCGATGGCATAACCGACCACACCGTATAGATGAGGATGGTGGATTTGGGACTTCTTAATCTTCATCATCCCTTTTTATTAGCCTCCGCTTCTCCTCCTCCGACATGGCCTTACGCTTCTCTCCTTTGCGTTTCGCTCCTCTCGATTCCTGGTATCGTTTTTGATCTTGCTCTCTCCTCGCTCAGTTCTTCAGGCTTCTTCCGTTTTTGAATCAAATTCTTCTCCCTCCTTGCCTTCTCCTCTCTTCGCACATAGAGACGTATCTCTCCCTATCGGCAGCCACCTTCCCCAACCAGTTGGCCTCTCTTCTCCTCTCCATCTCGTCCAACTTGGTAATTCGATCCACCTCTCAACAAGACGGGATACCTCCTACTCTCTCTTCCCCACTCTCTTCCTCGCTATCCGATGCTTTCAATTTGCGGTCTCGTTTCTCCACCTCCTCCAGATCGCTTTCGAGGTACATGTCAGGGTCAAAGTCGTCATACTCTTCATCCTTGCCTCAGTTATCGGAAGTACGATAATGTCCGTGGGCATAAGCATGTTCTCTATCTTTTAGAATGAAAAGTTTTTCATTGTAAGGACTGAGAAGGAACTTGGTCATGACGTCGGTGGTAAGCTTATGCGTCGACTTTGTGTCGTAGTCAACGAACCCTTCTCATAACAAGAATAACCCTTGGATAACAAGAAATCATACCCAAGACCTGATTTCTTGTTATCCAAGACATGATCTTGTTAACCCAAACACAAATTCTTGTTGACACAGAAACAAATTCTTGTCTATTCCAACACAATTTTAGAGACCAAAAAGGTGTGGGGAAGGACCAGTTACTTGGTTACGTGGAAGGGATACAACGATAAAATTAACAGTTGGGTGGATAATCTAGACTTGCGGGGAAAAGTATGAGTCACAACCGGAATGAGGTACTATATCAACCATGACATCACACCTTCTAGACCATTCTAGTTCACTCTAGAACATTCTATTTGACCGCGTGATTTCCGGTTGTAATGTCATTTTCGGTTAAACTAATATAAACGCTTAGACCTTTTCCAGCTAGCTCTCTTTCCAGTTTGGATTCCAAAGAGGGAACACCTCCACGCCGCCTCTCTCTTTCCAGTTTGAATTTTACTGAGAGAATATCTCCACATCGCTCGTGCTAGTAAGTTTATTCTGCCCATTCTTCAAACATTTAACAGCATTATTTTGGCATATACATAAAGGCGTAGACATTTCCTTATCGATCGGTTGTGCTTAGTTTATAAAATGTCTACCAAAACCACCTTTATTTGTGCTTACCGTGAGGAAGTCGTCCTCTCGCAGCAATCGTTGATAGACCATCTCTCCTCCCATCGTCATACCGATCAAGACCCAAACGAAGACTTTCATAGAGTCCTGCATCATTCAGTCAGCGAGGAGGTGGAATGCGATGACTGCCGCATTGACCCACCAACCCTCATTGACACCCACGACGTTAGCTTTCGCCGCTACAAAAAGACCTTCGAGAACAACGATGACTACCATTCTCTCCTCCACGACGCCCTACGCCTCCTGTCCTACCTAAAACTTGTCAGTGCCCGACTGCTATACGCCTTTCTGATCTCTGACCTCCTTGATTTCTTGCCAATTTCATCTCTGCCTTACAGTGAGGTTCTCCAAAGCCGGGAAAACCCTCAATACCAGGTTCTGGATTTTCTACTCCAACGCTCCCTTTGCCCACGACATCCCAAGGTTGGTGGAAGAATCCTATGAGAAGATTCACCACGACATCGACACCTTCACACAGAAGGATAGCAGCTGGATCGTCGGCGTTGTGATGGATCTTCGCATCAAAGAAGGACAAGTACGACCCCTTCAGAGCCTCTTCTTACGTACCTCTTCCCAAACAACTGAGGAAGAAGCGTCAGTACGTCGTTAACGTCGAAAACAAGATTGATAAGTGCTACTTGCACTCCGTGTTAGCGGCAAAACATTGCAGCTTCGTCGTGGATCCTGGACACTACGGCCAGTTTATGGATGGCGTGGACCACTCCATGCTTCGATATCCCGTCGAACTGGCCAAGATCGACGAGTTCGAATCAAAAACAGCGGTCTCGCCATCAACGTCATATGCCTTCACGACCAAATTTGGCCTTCATCCCATCCGAGTATGCAAGTCAGTTGTCGGTGGCCAGGTGATCAACTTGCTGTTTCTGTGGCCGAGGACAATGATGATGGCAGCCCCAATTTCCACTACTGCGCTATCATGGATTTCGACAGCTAATTTCGTTACACCGGCATCGGGACAAACAATTTTACTGCCGCAACTGCTTCTCGGGTTTCACGAGAGAAATCACCCTCCGTAAATATAGCGCAGAATGCTTCGCTCTGAACCCGAACCAGCGGTTACGATTCCCGCTCAGTGACAACAACCTCGAATTCAAGCACTTCAGTCGGCAGAACAAACACCCCTGGGTGATCTACGCCGACTTTGAGTGCTTGCTCCAGCCTGTGTTGGGTCTTCTACCCGGTCCGTCTACCCATTCCACGAATGCTATCCACAAACACGTACCCAGCAGCTACCAGTACGTCGTCGTTGGGCCTGGTGGAGAGATCGTGAACTAAAAGTACCAGTTCAGACTCGAAGCGGTCGAAGATTTCATGAAGTCGGTGGAGGAAGAGGCTTTGAAGTATGCCGCCATCATCTCTAATCCTCGTCCACTCAATCTCACCAAAGAGGAAGAAGCACGTTTCTTGTTGGCTAAGTCCTGCCACTACTGCGGTGTTGGATTCTACCCGGGGTCTTTATCAATCTGAAAAGAAAGACATGGAACAGAGGAAGGTCTGCGACCACGATCATTTTCCACCCGATACTATCCGTGGCACACAACAAATGCAACTTGTTGGCCAGACAGACCAGTGCATTCCCTGTAGTCTTTCACAATTTGGAAGGCTATTACATGCACCTACGCGTTTACGCAGCTCAGAAGTTTCAAGGTAGTGTGGACGTCATCGCCAGGAACGCGGAGCAATTTCAGAGCATGTCGGTGGACCTGAAAACTCCTTACCCTCTGCCCAACGCACCCAAAAAGAACGTCGTCATCACACTCAGGTTCATCGACAGCTTGAACTTCCTGGCCTCGTCCCTGGCGACGCTCGTCACCAACCAGAAGCACGTGGGTGGTGCCTTCTCCATTTTTACGGTCGGACTGGAGCAATCTTCCCATCGTGACCGTTTCATGGTATTTGACCCCAACACCAACACAGACACTTTCCTAAACTTACTAACGCAGAAAGACACTACCCCTACGAGTATGTAACCGGAATGGACGTATTTGATGAGACGGAACTAACTCCAAGGGATGCTTTCTACTCCAAAATCAAACAGGAAGGCATCGGCGAGGAGGAATACCAACATGTCCAGACCGTCTGGAACATGCTCGCCGTCAAACTCTTCTCAGCCTATCACGCTGTCTATCAGATGATGGACGTCTACCTCCATACCGAAGTGTTCGAGAACTTTCGTTCCCTCTGTCTTAATGCTTTTCGTCTCGACCCCTGTTACTTTCTATCCATACCTGATCTCAGTTGGAGTGCCGCATTTAGACAGATCAAAGCTAAACTAGAACTATTCAATCACGTTAACAAGCTCAACTTTATTACTTCCGGCATCAGAGTCGGTCTCTCTTACATCGTCAAACACTACGCCCAGCCAACAACCACTATTTTCCCGAGACTTTCGATTCCCAGCGCCCTGTATCCTTCCTCATCTACCTGGATGCCAACAACTTCTACGGGGGGGGGGGGGGGGGGGGGGTTATGATCCAGAAACTGCCAAACTCTAACTTTAGATGGTTCACCAAATGAGAGATTCGAGCCTTCGACATCTTCTCGGTTTGTGACGACAGGGATTATGGCTACATCCTAGAGGTATACCTCGTCTACTCTCTCGGATTACATGACGCTCACAACGACAATCCCCTGGCTCCGGAATCATTGGAGATCGATCCTTTGATGGTTTTGCCGTTCTCTGAGAGGATAGCCAAAGAAATCAGACATGCAATCAAGCCAACCACCAACCTGACTTCCAACCTTTTGAACAAGCGGAAATACAACGTCCACTTTAAAAATTTAAAATTTAACCTGCAGCAAGGTATGGTTCTTCACTGCATCCACCACATCTTGGGCTTCAGACAAAAGGCGTTGCTGAAATCTTACATCGAGGGCAACACCGCACGAAGGCAGGCAGCTGCAAACGACTTCGAGAAGAACCTTTACAAGGTGGCAAATAATTCGGTCTTTGCCAAGACGCTCGAACAAAAGCAAAACAGGCTGACCGTAAAACTCACCACCAAAGTAGAAAAATGGACGTAATACACCTCCCTTCCACATGCAGACTCATTCCAAAGCCTTAACGACCACCTCATCTCCGTACTTCTGAAGGCTCGCACCATCAATTGTGACTTGCGAATCTATTCTGGTTTCTTCATCTTGGAGTTGTCCAAATTACTAATGTACCAATTCCACTATGGCTCCAATAAACCCAAGAAGTACGAAGACAAAGCTTCACTTTTATTCGCTGACACGGACAGCCTGTTTTACTCGATTGAGACGGAAAATGTGTAAGCGGACAAGGCCGAGGACTGTAGCGAGTGGTTCGATACTTCGAACTACCTCAGGACCACCCACTCTTCAGCTCGTAGAACAAACAAGTCCTCGGGAAGTTTAAGGACGAGCTTAGAGGAGTTCCCGTGAAGCAGTTCGTAGGGCTAAGATCTAAAATGTACTCCCACATCACCAAGGAGACTTCCAAGCAGAAGGCGAAAGGCATCGACAGAACCTTCGTCAAGAAACATCTAGCTCACGAGGACTACAAGAGCTGCTTCGAACAGCACGTCATCGAGAAGGGTTCGTGGACTACGATACGAAGTCGGACGCATAAGCTTACCACCGACGTCATGACCAAGTCCCTACTCAGTCATCACAACGAGAACATAATTACCCCACGAACATTATCATACTTCCGATAATGGAGGTGAGGATGAAGAGGATGACGACTTCGACCCCGACGTAGACCTCGAAAGTGATCTGGAGGAGGTGGAAAAGCGAGACCTTGAATGGGGAAGCTTCGGATAGCAAGGAAGAGAGCAGGGAACAGAGAGTGGAAGGTGTCCCGTTTCGTCGAGAAGTGGCTCTAATGACCAAGTTGGTCGAGAGGGAGAGGAGAAGAGAGGCCGACAGGTTGAGGAAGGCGGCTGCCGAGCGGGAGAGATACGTCTCCATGAGCGAAGAGTGGAAGAAGGCGAGGAGAGAGCAGAATGTGGTTCAAAAACGGAAGAAGCGTAAAGAACTGAGCAAGGAACAGAAAGAGCAGAGGAGAGAGCAAGATCGAAAACGATACCACAAGTCGGGAGGAGCGAGATGCAAGGGAGAGAAGCGTAAGGCCATGTCGGAGGAGGAGAAGCGGAGACTGATAAAAAAATATGATGAAGATGAACAAGTCCTAAATCCACCCTCCTCATCTATACGGTGCTGTCGCCTATGCCATTGGGGACTTCGGTCTCTGGCAGGTCCATCCAAGGTGGAAAGGCGAACGTACCCTTCCCTTTCCTTTCCATCTTAATCCTCAACCAGTGTGTATACATGTGTGAGGGTATGCATGAATGAGTGCATCCGTAAAATCGGCATTAGTTATGTTTATAAATCAACCTCTTGACTAACGTCGGTCCAACGCGCACACTATGAACTGTAAGAAGGAAACGTTCAGCTTCTTTAACCCTACACATTTACCACCCGTAGGGAGGAAAACCCACGTATAGTTCGTTAACAAAGTCTGAGCTCTCCGACGAATTCCTTTCGGTTAAATAAAATATTAAAAATTTATTTCTTTAACCTGATTGATTTAACACAAGTCATAATTTTTAAAGTACCTAGTCTGCATTTTAAGTACGAAAGTTGTAGAGACCAAAATGAAAGAGGGTAAAATTCCGAGTTAAGTCAACCTCACGTGTTTTTTTCGTCCCGTCGCTCCTTCAGCCCCAAAAAGCGGGTCAAAGGCGAACGGGAAGTGATGTCTTTCAAAATGGCGGACAGGATGTGATGTCAAGACCTTCCAAATTGATGGTCTTTTTCCAAGATGGTGGCATCCACGGTTTGCATGGGGGCCATCTTGGTGTCCCTGTCTCTGGTCGAAAATAGTACTTTCCTACTACTGCCACTTGGTAATCTTTGAGACCCAAATCGGTTACCAGCTAATAGAAACTGGGGGAAATTATTCCATTTTCCTAAACTTACCTGCAAAGGTCTTTTTGAGTTATTTTTCTTCAACACATTTTTCAACCTTAGAAAAAACGTGTTTAGGATACTTGTCGCATGGTTGATGCCTTGTGTTTTTGTTAAAGAACTGAAAAATAATAACAATATGAAATTCTGTACCATAGCGTATCGATATGTGTTCAAATTATAAAAAGCAAACTGCTTGACTACATTTTTCGGGAAAAAAACATGAGGCTTTGGAAGATGTTGAAGCGAGGTTTACTGAGGTAACGGCGTAAGCACCCATGCACGTCAGTAATGCACCCCAATACTCACGGTGAAAACAAGGCATCTGCAATCAGGTATTGATGGGAATATTGGCGACAATGGACACTGAACCAAGAAGAAGGACATGCTAGGTGAATAAGTATGGCAGAACTAAGGCATCCTCACTTACTGGGAGAGTGGGAATAAAATTCGGGAACTGAACAGTTAAGATAAGATAAGAAAAAGACAAAGGATAAGACGGCATCGAGCAAAGCTTAAACCCCGATGGGATTAGCCCCTTCACGCATCAAGGCGGGACTTAAGCAAGATAGTTTGGATGCTGAAACAACTGAAACCGGCAGAGAATTCCATGGGTTGACCACACGCTCACAGGGAAAGCGTTGTCTAATACTGAGCTGGGATAATTTTCCCCCGGCAATTTGAACTTATGTTCACGAGTACTGTTAGGTCTGTTTAGAAAAAATTGAAATAATAAATATTGCGGAGACCATGAAGAAGCTGGCAGGTCAGAATGTTGTCTCCCCTAACACATCTTTCTTGCATGAAGACGATTGGAGTAAGTAAGTTTACAGAGAGCTGGACACGATCAAGTGAGTCTACGCTGGCAGTGTTATAAAGGAAATCATAAAGGGCGACAAACTTGTGAACAGTGGTCAAGGATAGGGCGTATGAAAGTGTTAAAAAGCATGGCAAAGACGTGGGAATCAAGGAAGGAGAATTTTTTTAAAGACGTAGTGAGCTTTGCGGAAAGCTTTGTTAGTGACATTATCAATATGTTTATCAATTTTAAGTTTCTCGTCAACGAAAGAGTGTGGTACGACATAACTTACCTCATCCGTGATAAAAGGGAAAAGAGAAGTGCAGGAACTGAGCAATAAAAAATACAGTATAGGAGATCATAGCTTGCATCACCCATGGAATAAAAGTGAAAAGAAAGATGTGGTACTGGTACACTAGAAAGTGCGGCAAGAGTTACAAGCTGGTCTGAACCATGAATAAAATGGGGAAAAGAGATCTGCGGGAAATGAACAACAAAAAGTGGAGCACTATAGGAGATCATAGCCCGCCGCATCTGTGGATTAAAGGGTAAAAAGAAAGGCAGGAACGGAACAATAGAATTGTTAAAAGAAGCCTCCTCATCGGCAAATGAAATGGCTACAAGTACATGTGATGCGAATTTGTAAAATTTTCGGCTAAATTTATTGTTGTCTTGTTCACTGATTAAAACCCCAAACCCCACAAAAACCGTCCAGTTACTTGGACCCTTCAGAAAATTTTACAAATTCGCATTACATGTACTTTTGGCCATTTCATTTACCGGTCAGGAGGCTTCTTTCATCAATTCTCACTGCACCACAAATTAATTTTTTGTTGGAACAATAGAAGTGCGGTACAAGATCGTAGCTTGCCTCATCCATGGATCAAATAAGAAAGAGAAAATTGGAAGCAGAACAAGAAAAAGTGTAGCATGATATCAAAGCGTGCGTAACCTAGGCATACAAAGTGTGAAGAGAAAGACAGGATCTTAACTAATGTAAAGTGCAGTATGAGATTTTTGCGGTAGCACGACAAGGTTTACCATCGACATGCTATCCCACCTCTGTTGAAAGGACAGCGACAAGGTGCACCACATACAAAGCTTAGTGCGATACGCTGGGCCACTGTCACTGTAGGATACGCCACTTTCAGAAAATGGCACTGAATATCGGGACCTCTACTGACATTCAGACCCCTTTGCATTCTTGATTCGCCCTCGTCAAGGTGCACTGACAAAAAACTATTCCGCATTTAGAAAATGAGACAGAACGTCGATATCCCCCCCCCCCCCCGACATTCAGACCCACTTGATTAATATTGGATTTTTAGATTAGTTGCGGTTTCTGATGCTATATATACAGCTGTAGTGGGCGCGGCAGTGTGAGGAAGTCAGAATCATAGCGTAGCCTATCACAAAAGGCATCGATCGTTCCATCAAGGTCCACCGCCGACAACCTATGGTGCTTTTTAAAAACGAAGATTGTCAGGACCGCCCTGTTGTTCCAAACCACTTGATTTATTCTACACCCTTGGATCACTCCCGACAAGGTCCTTCGCAGCCAAGTAAGGCCCAAAAAAAAATGGATTAGCTTGTCATGAGCAAACCTTGACGTCACCCCGATTTTTGCCACACTGTTGGTTAACGTGAGAAGAAAAAAGCAGGGACTGGAATTCAAAAATTTTGGCAAGACATGGCTAGCCTCACTTGTGGAGATTAAAGTAAGAAAATCCATTGTCTGTGGCTTAAAAGTTAAAGAGGAACTGCAATTGTGTTGAGTCAATGAGTTTTAGAAAGACTCCTAACGTCGCAAAATGATGTTTTCCGACGGGATACCTGAAAATAAACCGTTTCTTCTACACCGTTGTCCAGATGGAAGCCCAACTATTCAGACAATTTTTCTTCTGCTAAGAAGCTCAAAGAGTTTGGTAGGTTGGTTGTTGCGTTTTACAACGTCAAAGTAACACTGATTTTCCGCATTATTATATCTTTCATTCTATTAATTCGTTAAAATAAGCGTCAATTAATCATCAATTGGTTTTTGGAGACAGTGGCTTTAGATAAAAAGAGGCTCCTATACTTATTATCATTGTACCAGTCAGTCAAATAACTGGAATCGGTACCTTTCGCTTTGTAACGAAATAAGTTCACCTTCCTTTCTGGTCGAATATGAATTTTGTACTGTTATGTACATGGGTTACTAAACTACTGCCGCAACTAAGAATAACTGCATACAAGTCGTGCAGGAAACGCCAAAACGTCCCCAAAACGCACCACTTATCATCAGAAGGAGCGTAACTAACTTACGTAATGCTGTAGGGGTGGGGGAGTCTTTGTGATGTTACGGTGAGCAGGAGGGAGAGTAAAATGTGGACATTATGTGGACATTTGTGGACAATATTTTACTTAATAAATAAAACAATCAATACAGCGTACAAATATAAAGTTTACCATGTGCAGAAATCGCTTGCTTTACTCGTTAATTCGTGACCATCAGTGCTTCAGAAACGTGAATATTTGACAACCTTTTCAAGCGTACAAGTCTTCTTTTACGCAGCTGAAGCAAACCAATTCTGTGGTTTACACGTTTGTGTTGTTTATACTACACATTATGCAAAGTATGCCGTCGTTTTAAGTTTAATCTTTTAAAATATTTTTCACCAACTTACTTTCTAGTTAATTATCCAGAAGGGCAGGTATATGATTGTTCAGACTTCGAGCAGTAATTCGCATATTTCACGATTAAAAAATCAAGCACTGTGAAGAAAAGTAGCGCATTTGAAGCCTAATTTAATTATATCCTGCTTGGCGCTTCAGTTTACAAATCGTTTGTTTTTAATGATATAGAATTTGTTGAGCACCATTGAGCTCTTTTATCTTGGAACGACGTTGTTGCACTCTTATCACAATTTCGGAAAAATTCTGCAGACAGTTTGTCCTGCTTGAGCCTTACTAGTCACATCTCATATTAAGTTGGCGTGTCATCTCATTTAAATTAACAGACTAATTGAGAAAGCTTCGAACTAAAAGGAACACTACTAACCTCCTTGATGATGAGACGAAATGCACTATTCACTCCAGGCATATGAAACGGTAATAAAATATTGTTGCATATTTATGACGAATATTTGAAGCGTGAAATCCCACCTAGTAATAACAGAAAAATAATTAATAACAAATGGAGTGGTTTAGGCCCACATGCGAAGATATAGTGAACCTCCCGCAGTGCAACGAATATCTTGAAACTTGATTTGGCTACAATATTTCTACATTGTACTTTGTACATTTACGTTTGCATATTTATATATCAATCCCTCCCCCTCCTGTGCTTTATACTGTGTTTTCCTTGATTATTCCAATTACATTTGCGTAACCTTTAAATAATAAATTCTAAAACAAAACTAGTGTTAAATAAATACAGGTCAAACCTACCTTCATTGCTTTTTGAACTCAAATGTCAGACCGCTACAGCGGAAATTGAATCCTAGACTTTTGCGACGAACGGCCAAAGTACTACGTCAAGACAAGCAGGAAAAGTCTGCATTAAGCATCAGACAAACAAACCCACACCAAGAGTGCCATCCCCATAGGAGGTGCCACCATCTTTAAATGTAAGATGGTCACCTCACTTGCCGCCACCATTTGGAATCTAATATGGCCATTCCCAATTAGAATTTCATGACTAGAATTGACGTCATCACCTCCCCACAGCAATCGCAGTGACATCATTACCCCCACATCACGAGACCCCTGTAACGTCATTGCTCCACAACACATGACCAGAAGTGACATTCACTACGTTTCCATGGCGACAAGAGAGTGCATTCTAGCAATGCGCTTTGAAATGCGCATCAAAAAACGGCACCTGTTAACAAGACGAAAGATCGCGATTAGGGCCAATGTGATCGGAAAACCCTTTCTTCCTACTCTCCCTTTGGAGAACAGTGAGCAAGTCCCATGCATGTAGTAAACTAGGTCAGCTTAGACCCCAGTAAGCAAATGTAATCAAAACTTAGTGGTCTTCCTACTCATGTACACTTGTTTTCAATTTATTTACCTAAAATTCGAATGACACCTGCACAAATTACGTGTGCACCGTAACTGTGTCCGCCATCTTTACCAGGCGTTTTCCAACAGCTCAATGCGGTTGCAAGTGTTTACATGCACAAAGACGATGAGATACGGATTCTGAAACCACCTCCGTTAAGCGCATTGGGAGAAAGCGCCACGAACAGAGAAAGCGCCATGAACGGGTGTTTACAAGACCAACGGAGGCGACACGGACGCAATGCGCATCCCTCTGATTAG
Source organism: Lithobius niger (assembly GCA_023313725.1). Classification (NCBI taxonomy): domain Eukaryota; kingdom Metazoa; phylum Arthropoda; class Chilopoda; order Lithobiomorpha; family Lithobiidae; genus Lithobius; species Lithobius niger. The sequence continues at coordinate 262,491 of JAHWFP010003618.1, forward strand.
TGACGTAGTGATTATTACCAATGTGAACAGAACTGGCGTAGTTACCTTGCCCGATCTGGCCGAAAGTGATGTCGGCCCATAAACCTGCTCTCCGTCCTCAGTCTGGGTGTGTAAATTCTACCAAACTTTATGTACACTCGATGAGATAAGGGTGATTAAAAAAACCATGACCACAAGTGACGTCAGTGCCCCACACGACCTCATGTGGTAATACCACCCACGTAACTGGAAATGATGGCATTGCCCCATCCCCAATCAATGTGTTTAAATTCACCAAATTTAACATAAATTCTACTAGTTGTGGGTGCATGTTCTTAACAGGATTTTTTTTAAAACATGACTGTAAGCAATGTCATAACCAAACATGATCGATGGTGATTACATCACTATTTGTCTGGAAGTGATGTCTCTACCCCAATTATGGTGTGTAAATTCTGCCAAATTTCATACAAATTCAACTAGGCCATTTTCTCACTGATGATGACCCTTCCCCATCCACTTCGTGATGTCATAACCCAACATTTGACCTCCATAAATTCTTCCAAATTATATATAAATTCTACTCAGGACCATTATCTGTAAATGCTGATACAAAAATTCTACATGATGTGTAAGACTTTTTAAAATGGAGTAATTCTTAAGGGGTACATCAATACATGATTCAGATGTATGCAATATATGCAGATTTCGTGCTTGGGATGTTCTGCATGTAGAATTTACAACATAAGTTCGCAGATTTTCAGTACGTCGTGTGGACAAGTCCAATTTCTACCCTTGGTTCGTAAAATTTACACCACATTTCTAAGAATTTGTCCAGTTTTAAAAAACGGCATACACATCATGCAGAATTTACGTAGTAGAATTTACATAGCACTATCAATGATCTCGCATAGCATTTACATACAATTTGGAATTTATGCATTCCCACTTGGTGGAGGCAGACCGTGAGACGAAGTCACTTCTGGTCCCCGGGGTGATGTCACGGGGAAGGAGTGAAGTCACGTGACAAAACTGTGGGGGTTGTGACGTCACAATTTAGGCAGGGAAGGGTCATGACAAGAGAAAACCACCCTATCTAGTAGAATTGCCATGAAATTTTGTAGAATTTACACACTTCCGGTCACGTCTTTTTTTAACTCATGCATATAACATACACCCACATCTATTAGAATTTACGTAAAATTTGGTAGAATTTACGCATCGTGACTGATAAGGGAATAAATCCGTAATTTCCAGTGAGGTAGGTGACGACTTCACTTGCCTGCATGATGTAGCAATGACGTCACTACTGGTCATAGTGTTTTCAAAAGCAACAACTTCTCGTAGATTTTATATAAGATTTGATAGAATTTACACAAGATGGGTGGAAGAGATCCATCACTTTCGGTCGTGTAGGCGATGATGTCACTTCTGGTCACGTCATGCAGTGGTAATGGCATTAAAAGGGGGGTATCGCTATAATGGAGTAATGTCATCACTTCTGATCGCATGGTGGTTCACCATTTAAAAAATTGCCCCATCTCGTAGTATGTTTATCCTTAGTTGGCCCTTACACCCCACCCCCACCTCTTTCCCCCGAGCCAGCTCATAGGCAACCTTTCTGGTCGCAGTTCCCTCGAGCCTCCCTTACCTATTGCGTACCATACAACTAAGTTCAGATTGATGGTCATTGTACAACCGTCACAAATGAAACCGTAATCAAAAATGCAGAATTTTTCTTAATTCTGTATAAAATATTGCATGCAGTGTGTTTATACAAAATGAAAATATCCATTATGATATCACAAAAGTGTAAATTGTACTAATAATAATAATAATAATAATAATAATAATAATTTTTTCACCACTTTGAGTAGTAGGTCTTCGGAAGGGTGGTGAGCCACTAACACTGAGCCTAAAAAGAGACAGATGAATGCAACTAAGTCAGTGAGTGCCTTACAAAGGGCAGAAGATTTTCAGCGCGTAACTGTTTTCAAAATCCCTGCACCGTGGGTTGATTTACAGTACGTGGGCTAAGGGCCTCCCAGACACGAACCACACGTACCTAGTAGAAATGTTTACGATAATCCAGGTGGGACCTCTGAGCAACAGTCTTCCAATTATGTCCTCTAGTGTGTGGTTTACCTAACGACTGTGAGTCTGCGAAGAATCTTGCACGTAAGAATTAGGTCGAATTTAATTCTCCGATGTTCGAGTAATTCCAGACCAGTGCTCTCCAGGCTCTGTCTGTATAATAATTGTCTAAGTCCACGAATTCCCTTCGTAAATCGACGCCAAACAGAGTCAGTGAGGTCAATATCACCAGCCAGACAAGGAGACCAAACTGGGGTTGCTTACTCCAAGAGTGGTCTGACGAAAACTTTGAAGGCCCACTCCTTTGTGTATGCAGTCACCGAAGTGAAACATCTGTTTACAATAGCCAAGCGCTGAAATGCCAGAGCAATGATTTTTTGGCAGTGACGTGAAAACTTGGTTTGGTGCAAATCACAATTCCAAGTCATGAATCTCGGTAGCCCAGCTGAGAGCAGTTTGGCCTAATTCATAGTAGTAGGTCCCATTTTGGGGGCCCACGTGGTAGGAAAAACATTTACCAATAGAGAGTGGTAACTGCCAACTTACATACCAGTTGGCCACATTATCAATTTCAAAAGCAAGGTCAGTCGAACCCAAAGTAGAAGGATTTTCAGTGCCGTTCTTTAAGTCATCGTCAAATTTAAACACAAAGCAATGTTGAATTTCAGATCATTTAGGTAAACCACGAGACGCACCACATGCCATAGGAACACTGGAAGAAAGAGCATTAGCAACAGCTACCTTTTGAGTCCGATTGCAAAGAAATGCGGAGATCCAGCCAACCAAGTTTCCCTCAATGACATAAGACGCGATCTTTACCAGAAGTTTTCTTAGGAAAATGGATTCGAACGCCTTCCCGAAGTCAAAATAAAACACATCTGAAGGAATACCAAGATGGAGCACACTAGTCAGTCGATCCACGAAGATCAACAGTTGAAGAGTAGCTGACCTACCGCGGAGGAAGCTGATCGTGGTTTATAACATAATGTTTCTTTAAAAAAAAACACAGAATTACTTCCCTGATGATGGATTCCATAATTTTACACGAAACACAAGTGCGGTATAGGGCGGTAATTTGCAGGGTCGGATGATAAATCCTTCTTAAACACTGGTACAATATTCACTGATTTCCAGACAGTATACGGATAGGTCCCAGCTCATACGAAAATGAAAAGAACATGCATAGAGGGTAGCTGAGCTTATTAGAAAGATGTCTGAAGAACAAGGCAGACAGTCCATGTGAACCTCGCGAGTGGCTTGGTTTAAGTTTAGAAATGATAATTTTTACTTACATCATTTAAATTTTTTAATGATAAATGGGAAACTTGGTTAGAAAGACCATCGTCCATAACAGTGTTATAATAAAAGGTATTGCTAAGTATTTCGGCTTTAGCTAGGTCCGCAGAGTGACAGCTGTTTCCTGTTTTAAATGGCAGAGTACGTGATGTGGACGTTTGAGAATGATGCAGCCTAAATAGCACCTGGTGGGTTCCCATTTGAAGAGTAGATGTTTCCCTCCTACTCTGCCACTCTTCAATGGACTTAGAGTAGATTTTGCGTAAGTGGTTATAAGCTAAGCGAGTATTCTCGCAAGGGTTAGATTTGTACCGTCGCCCGCCAGAGTTTAAGTTAAGGATTACGAAGTTTAATGCAAGAATGTGGACAAATATAGTCCCAGAATTTCGTGTAGCTCGCTTCTCACGACATAGCCCCCATGTGACCTGAAAGAATACTTTATAAACAATTCCAAGCAGGTTCAAGGTGTCTGTGTACCCTAAAAATTAAATTGTCCCAGTCGACATTTGCAAGGGAGGCTTTTAGGTCGTCATAATTAAGTCTTCCGTACATACAAGGGTCAAAGCCATTAACCCTGCATGGCGCTGTTATAAGTTTGGAGTTAATAGAAAACGTACGATGCAATGGTCACCGTTGTCAAACTGTGGCCCCTCACTGAGATCGTAAACAAGTCTATCATCATTTCAGAAGATGAGGTCAAGAATGTTGTTGCCCCTGGTAGAAGTAGCAATCTGGTGGGATTTGTTTGTTGATTTTTAACACCAATACTGATACTTCTTTGCCCTTCATATCCTAGTTTGACTCTTGAAAACCTCAGTTAAAAATCATAACGAAATATTTATCTAGGCCAGCAAAGAAACACAAGTTTTGTTAGAGGGGTAGTCGGTTGAATGCTTGTAAAAATTAATTTTGGAAATAGATTATGGGTCGACACACAAGTTTTGTATTTACGTCGAGCAAAAGCTTTTCAGTTGGAAGAGGACAAAGAGTAAACACCCGCAAAATTGGAAATAGCGTCTTAATGTTTATCAAAATTTGTACAGAAGTGGATCCTTCTATGTGAACTGCCTTTGCTGGAAAATAATATAGTAAAATGAAGAAAACATTCACTTTGACTGTAATACTTCTTTTTAAACTTGAATGAAGAGCACTGTGTCATTTCTCTCCAAGAATTGTACCATTATC
>JAHWFP010003620.1:0-12872 GCA_023313725.1 Lithobius niger
TATTTTTGGTAAAATTAATCCTTCTTGCCGAAATTAGTTATTTAAGTTATTTTAGACTGTTTACGCATGTTACATACAACAGTGCATAATCTGTGTTACAATTCGTGACTTTAAACAGCTGCTGTACCCGTTCTAATTCGGATAACTGGACGTGATTAGGCTTAGATGAAAGATAAAGATGTATATTTTCCAACAAGGGTACTTAAAACGATTTATTTTAATTAGAAGCTAAGCTACGGCAGTTTAAAGATGAAACGTGTAGTAAAATAACACAAAATGCACAGCGCTACATTCTGTAAAATGCTTAGCTCCTAATTGATATAAATCATTTTAATTACCCTTGTTGAAACTCGTCTAAGCCTAATAACGTCCATTTATCAGAATTAGAACGGGTGGTGCAGCTGTTTAAAGATGGAACTTCTCTGCAGGGCCGGATTAAGGCAGGGACATTTGTCCCTGGCCCCAAAATTCTAAGGGGTCCCTGGCCTTGACGAAAGCGTTTTCAGCTAAACAAAATTTCTCTCATAATGTTTGACAATCATAACTACAAAAAAAAAAAATGGATAGAATAAGGAGAAAATATTGAGAAGTAAAATTCTAAAAAGTAAGATGAGACGTAACTCGTTCTTCTTCTAACTTCGTTCTTCGTTCTTCTAACCATCAAACCATGGTATGGGCCTTCAAAGTTTACGTGCGACCAATTTTAGAGTATGCATGTCCTGTGTGGTCACCCCATCTCTTACAGGACATCGACAGGTTGGAATCTGTCCAGCGTTCCTTTACACGGTCTGTGCGTGGGCTGGGCAAACTTTGCCTGGCTGCCGCCTACGGCTACTCGGCTTGGAACCACTTGAGCTGAGGCGCCTGAAGGCGGACCTGATTCTTACATTTAAGATCGTTCACGGTCTGATGCCATTGGACCTGCCTTTCTTCGACCGCAGTGAAAATAATTTTACCCGGGGCCATTCTTTTAAACTTAGAAGCACTAAGTGTAACCTAGACTGTCGCAAGTACTTTTTTGCAAATCGGGTGGTGGCGCCTTGGAACTCCCTCCCCGAGGCTGTTGTTTCGGCTACTTCGCTGGGTGTGTTTCGTGAATTGCTAAATAAACCCGATTTGTCCACCTACCTTAAGCGTCCATATCTGTGATGCAGCCATTAACGTCTTACAAGGACCGGTGTTAGTTGTTAGTGGTAACGTATGTAACCCTTCCGTCCTCCTTGCCCCTACTGGGTGCAGAATGCTTTATTTATTTATTTATTTATTATAACTGACAAACAAAATAAAAAAAATACAACAGTTCTTCCCCTTCTCATAATTTTTTTCCATTTTCCCTTAGATAAGGAACTGTTTACATGGAAAAGAACTGTAGGAAGGGGAGGGGGGAGGGTCAAGAATTTTGCCCGGGCCCGGAGTACCCTTAATCCGGCACTGCTTCTCTGATAAAACAGAGTGAAAAGCACAACGCTACAACGTAGGTAAACTGCCGTAGCTTGCTCCTAATTAATCTAAATCGTTTTAATTACCCTTGTTGGAAAATGTACATCTTCACCTTTCATCTAAGCCTAATCACGTCCATTTTTCCGAATTAGAACGGGTAGTGCAGCTGTTTAAAGTCAGTAATTGTAACATGCATTACGCACTGTTGTATGTAACATGTAAACGGCCTATAAAATAACTTAAATAACGAATTTCAGCAAGAAGGATTAATTTTACTAAAAATATGAATAGAATATTTTTTGAAGGAAAATTTATTCTAAGCGTAATTGGTAACCGGTTAATTTTCATACGGATGAACGGTTTGGACGGTAGAAGCAAAAATCATTTTTTGTCGCCATTTTTGGACGCCATTTTTAATTCCCCAAGGGTTCCATGGTGGCATCATCATGTTTTGGAGTAGGGACATATTATAGAACATCTCTGCGCAAAAACATTTTGTGCAGACAGTTTTTTTTAGGTTAGGCCAAAAATCAGCACTTGGCAACTGGACTATGTGTAAAGGGAAAAGTTGCCTAAACAAATAGTCGATTTATTTTAGTAAGGTTTTGTTTCTTCCACATACAGTAAGTTTTTTTCCCCTGAATGAATGCAACAGAAGGAGCTAAACAAATAATTTTTTGTTCACATTTACCTTTTAAAATCATCTTCATCTACTGCAGCGGATCCCAACCTTTTCTACAGCCCCCCCCCCCCCCCCAACCGCGGTGCCGCAATTAGGGGTGGTCCAAAGGGTCAAGGCACCCGGGCCCAGGAACCAAAGGGACCAAAATTCCCGAGAACTTTGAGATACGTAGTTTGATCGAAAAAAAGTTCACCACTGAGATTTGTACTTCGGCGCTTTCCATGCAGTTGCTCCGTGCCTCCCGAAGGTTGGGGAGACGCTGAGTAGCGCGACGATTTACGCTCATCGAAAAAATTCTAAATCGAGGATTGGGGACAGTGACGCACTGGGGATTGGGGGGGGGGGAGGGAGGTGGGGGGGGAGCAAAAAGGGAAGTTTCCCCCAAGATCCAAAGTTAAGAGTATAATTTGGCAAAATAAACGACAAAAATAATGAAATCATAGCACATAACCACTGAAACTGAAGTGTTTTACAGGGCTCCAAGGGAATTACTCCTCCCCCCCACCCCCTCTTCCTTAGACATCTTAGCTGAATTCCCGGACCCTATTTAGAATTTCAATTTCCCTCCCCCCAGTAAATTCCTGTATGTGTCACGGCCTGAAGATCCGTCAAAAGAACCCGAGGGGTCACCAACATTGGTCACACAATCATAAATTAGTTAAACAGTAAAAAACTTAAAAGGCTAAACTTAAAAAGTAAAAAGTAAGCACTAAGCAGTAATATTAGCATACGCCTTGTCACAGTAATAACATCACTGCTTCAAATTTAATATCAAAATATTAGACGGTAGTGAGTTAAAACCTTACGAGGACAATAGGTTTTATATTTTTTAAACGTATTAAGAATTTAACATAACTCGAGCGGGCAAAGTATTCTAGCTTGATAAAACGCCATTTGCCAAGAAATATTTTCTGCAATTTTTGTGAACAGAGTTGGTGGCGAACAGAGGTTATTGGCTTTCTCGATGAAACTCAAGCTTTGCAACATTGGGTCAAAATTTTATTTGTCAAAATTTATTTATTTATTTATTTTTCTAGAAACTACCCAGCCCGTTCAGACGCTACAGAAACTAAGTGCAGCTATAGAGCAGTGACAATGTAACAACGTCTTATTATTAGTAAAGGCAATGCAGTCCAGTCAAATTAGTTTTTTTGCGGGAACAAATTCCCATTAAGTTGAAAATGGGTATATAACCCCTATACGTCATGCTAACCAGCATACTAAAACTCCCCAACATTCCGAGTTGAGCTTTCGCCGCCATCTTGAAAAAATGGCCTAAAGTCACTTCCGGTTTAGGGTTTTCGTGTATTATCTCGTCTCCTGTTAACTTCACGGCAATAAAGCATGGGACCAAAGTTGTAGAGCATAGAATTTACGACAATAATCATATCTAGTGAGAATTTACAAACACCTATAGTTTTGCGAGAAATTAATGATTTATTGTACCCAGCCTACTCTCATGTTAACGTTTTTCTCTCATCACGGTTTTAAATTGTACACAGCGGCGTAAGGATTGGATTTACGTCAATGTATGCCGGGATAGGAATTGAAGAGGATAAATAAAGCTAACGAATGCCGCAAACCGTATGCTTTTAGCTTAAATAGTTAGCAAGTTATCACGATTTCTGTTATTTGTTGCATATATAATTAAACTTTTGTAACAATAGACCAAAGGTCTTTATAAACAATCATCTTGTATGCGTTGTTGCGTGAGAGCCTAAAAATTAGCATTGTTGTAACAGGTTTATTGTTGTAAGAGGTATGGTTATCATTCTTGATTTCCACTCTTATATTATTGTTTTATAATGGGGTATTATTGTACCAATGTTTTAAAACTATACATGTATTAAAATTTGTTAGGTTAGTAAATGTGGTTATTACCTTTTAGTTTGGTATATCTTCATTTAGTCTGATCAGTCTTGGGTGTGACCCTGAAAAAAACTGTAAAAAAATCAATACCTTCGCAGTTAGTCTACAAAAATGTTTTATAAAATACATCCAAAATCTACGAAAATCTAGCCACGAAAACGTTGCTAAAGGGGATGAAATGCTTCCCAAAAAACAGTTTTTCGGCTGAAACGCCTTAACCGTCACCAAATCTAAAGGATAATATTAAAACAAAACCGTTCAGCACACAATTCTGGACAGAAAACTACGATATGCATCTTTTACGCAAACGCAACCATTGAACCCCAAGAACGTGTTTAAGTGTAACACCCTTAATATTATGCCGTAGAGTGCTCCTTTTCGGTTTCAAAGTGCTCTTGCGTGCTCTGTTAGTCCGAATTGGACATGCTTATAATATTCTGAAAGGTGGGGATCTCTTCTTTCCATCAATCCTAATTAAAATTGTTTAGGTTAGATAGGGACCGTTTTACGCTTGTTTAAAGGTGAAGTGTTACCGGCGTAGTGGCAAAAGCATATGGTTATTTTCGATTTCAAAGTGCTCTTACGATCTCTCTGTTAACCCAACTGGACATGCTTTGGATTTTCTGAAAGGTGGGGATCTCTTCTTTCCACAATCCTAACTAAACTTGTTTAGCTTAGATAGGGACCGTCCTACGCCCGTTTAACTATGAAGTGATAATGGCATAACACCGAAAGCATATGGTGATTTTCGATTTCAGAGGGCTACTGCGAGCGCTCTAACAACCCGAAGTGGATATGCTTAGGATTTTCTGAAAGGTGGGGATATCTTCTTTCTATCAATCCTAACTAAAATTGTTTACCTTAGATAGGGACCGTCCTACGTCACTTTTAAGGTGAAGTGGTAATGCCACAGGAGCGAAAATCACCTCATGCTTTCACCTTTCAACGGGCGTAGGACGGTCCCTGTCTAAGGTAAACCATTTTTGTTACGATTGATAGAAAGGATATCCCCACCTTTCAGAAAATCCTACGCATATCTACTTCGGGTAAATAGAGAGATAGTAGGAGCAGTTTGAAACAGAAAATCACTATTCGCTTTCTGTCGGCTTTTGCCGTATCCAACCCTTGTACTACACGTAAGTACAATTAAAGCCAGAGCCCAAATTTCAAAACTTTTCATGCCCGAGCAAAGGAACAATAATGTAAGGCTACACACTAGACTACTTTCTTGGCTAAATTTTGTCAGCGTTCTTCACTCACAACGTCTACTTTCCGTTCATCACCCAACTGATGATACATATATAATTTTTTCAAGATTTTCAAGCACTTTTCCAGGCACGGAATTTCATTATTACTTGACAAACATTTCTAGGTTTTCAAGGACTCACACGAACCCTGAATTACCTGTAGAGCTGTGCTAAGCCCACTAAGACGATTAGTTTTTAATCATTTTCCAGCGATGTCGTTTAGCCAAGTAGAATGCACCAATCATTAGCTGATCTATCGTGTTCAAAAGTAAAAAAGGTAAAAACATTTGAATACATCAGTAAGGTTTCCCGTGGATTTAACTGTTCAGCAACACTGCAGTATTTGAGACCTTGCTGGAAAGTTTATTTGTGTTCCTTTGCTATTTTGACTTCGGATCAGTTCAACCTTACCTTAAGCATCAAACGAGTTCTTTTTTGCTTTCTAATTATATATAACTCTATGTTGGATCTAGTAATTGGGCTAGCTGCAAGGGGCACTGGGTAAACATGGCGGGGACAAAGAAGGTCGTCTTACTGAAGCCAATGCTGTTAGAGCGGATTTTATATGCCAAAACGCATAATTTTTTTCGATTCGTTGGCAGTTGCTGAAAGTTTTAGCAAGTGGAATCTCTTCTTTTCCGATTACAACCTCGCAGCATAAGGGATTGGAGAAAAAAACGTTTTTTTAGGCATAAGAAATCCGCTCTGAAAGCTCTGCATTGACTAGAAGTTCCAATGTTTTACCTCCATTAGTGCCCCTTGTAATTATTTCTCCAGATGCTAGCTCGTAGCCAATATGGCGTTATTTTCGCTGCTCTACAGCGGGGGTATTCTTGGCCATATCTATGACTGGAAGTTTCCCGGTTTGAAGCTCGGGTTTGTCTCTGGTATCTTTGTACGCTGCAAAACATGTTGGTAAAGTTCAAATTTAAGCCAATTCATATATACATCTATATACAAGAGTTGGTTGCATCACATCACCTTTAAAAAGGCTCTTTTAAATTAGTTTTTTCACATTAAAACATCTATCAGTTAAATAAACAAACGCCCGTCGTAGCAAACGGGTGCTGTAACAAATGTTGGTGTGTCATTGTCTGCCCGGGAGACACGACATTTTTTTTTTTTTTTAAACGACATTTTTTCTCTTAAATAGCAGCATACTGACCTTTGCTGCATAGTACGACGATTGGTTAACTAATTCGAAAACATCAATAATATAAATACAATTATAGTGTCCGCGGCCTATCTTGAGTTCGCTGCAGAAGGAACACAGATAATCGATTGTACGTTTTTAGTAGCAGAGTGCCTTGCCAAGATGGTTACAAAAACGATGGCGGCCGTCGAGTAAATCCGCCTCCTCCAGGACACGTAGCTGCTCATAAAATACTTGCAGGACTCAAGATACGCCGCGCACACAATAAACAAAGCCACAGTACTTAAACAGATGCAATTTCTCGATATACATTTGCTTATTTCAATTAAAATTTATCAATTTTTATCCGTGTACATTTCAACAAGTAAAGTGAAACTTCAATAAAATAACCTTTTTTTTACTGCATACTTGAGATTTTTTGTTTGTAATTTATCTTCTAACTGCAGCAATGTTTCTATTAATTTCATTTGTTGTTTTAAAAGCATGGTACACGTAAAGCAAAACAAGAAGGTTCATGCTATACTGAATGTCTATACTGTAACTAAACTGATAACAGCAATGTTGCAATAAAAGGGTTTAGGCAGACAAATTTGTTTATTACATGAGTTTGTTTTTGTTTTGATGCAGGTGACAGCTGATTTGCAGTGAGTGGGTGGTGTGTCTTCTTTTTTTTGGGCTGCACCCTGTTATGAAGAAGTGGATTCTTGTTTTGGGCCTGCCGCTGCCATGACACAGGCTAGAGCAGCAGCTGGCCCTGTGAGTGGCGCTGCAGCCGAGGCCATTACGGCTTCAGACAGCGGGGGACCAACCACACAACAACTGGAATGCCGACAGATTGGAAGCTGCAGCCGACGAGATTTAGCTGACGGCGGGAAGAAGAAGCAGTCTCCGAGTGATGACGGTGGAGACTCGGACTCTGACAGCAGCAGCAGCAGCAGCAGTAGCAACGGTAGTGATATTTTGGATGAAGAGTTTTCAGCTGTGAATACGAACAGTGACGATTGGATACAAAAGTTTTTGAAAGAATACGAGCAAGTCTCCCGTTTTAGTGTGACGAATTTTAGTCACGAAGCCGAAGGATTTGATTTTGGTGATTTTGGTGACGTTCGTGAAGAGGATTCCGAGCTGTGCCCTGATGGTGAGAAACCGGTAAACGCGAGAGACGAGGCTGAGGAAACTGGCGATGTAAACGATGGGTGCTTAGTTGGATGCAACGACATTGTGGAGGAAAAATCGCCTGATGGTTTGCCACAAGTGAGTGTCCCTTGTGAATCTTCTAAATTTAATTTAAATTACTTAGGGACGACAGCACCAAAAACGGATATTGTTACGCAGCATTGTGAATTAGAAGGAAATGTGAAGTGTGACAAAGGTATTCGAACAGATGGGCAGTCCTGTGAAAATGTGGTTAAAGCATTAACCGGTTTACAGCCGCAGTCGTTCACAGATGTTCTTGGTGAGAGGGAAGGTGATGGTGCAACTGACTTAACTGCATTAGATCAAGATGGATGTGAGGATGCTGACCACAATAATTATTTGACGGCCAAGTCTGATAATTCCTCATTTTCGTCCATAGTGACGTGTATCGAAGTTAGTGAAAGACCAGTCTGTTTAAAAAGTGAACAGGATATTGACATTCGACCTGAACAGGAACAGTTAGAACGTGAGGAAAGCATTGAACAGGTTGCTGATAGTCTTGTGTCAACTCATGGCAACTTACCAGAACCTTCTTTTGCTAAACCGCAGCGATGTAGTACAGTAGGTAATGACAGCAATGCAACTATTGTGCACAGTCAGTCAATATCCAACTTAAACACTGAATATCAGGTGTCACCAACAAAAACACTTGATGTCCCTCAACAACCAGTTGGTAGTGTACAGATTCAAAATAATGCTTCTGCCCATTCAAGTGATATTGCCTTTCACCATTCTTCAGATCCTTCAGATAATGTTTCACCAACGAAAACACATGATGCTCAGCAACCAGTTGGCACTGTACAGATCCATAATAATCCCCTTACCCATGCAAGAGACGTAGTCCTTCAACATACTTCAGATCCTTCCATTACAAATGAAAGTGTGCGTTTTCAAGAAATAAAAGCATCGGAATCTACGCTAGACCAATTAATGTTCCTTACCCCCATAACTATTAAATACAAATCTGGTGATACAATAAATCAAGAACAGCCATGCGAACAAACTACAAAATGTAGTATGATTGCCAAGCCACACAAAACTTCAAATATGCTTTTTCAAGAATCACAGTTCAAGTGCGAGGAGCCATTTATAAACTGCCAATATCAATACGATGATGGTTCAAGAAATTCTATACCTTGTAGAGATTCTAGTAATGTTACAGCTGAGAAAGATAGTGTAACAGTTGTTCCAAGTAATACGGTTTACCCAGTCAGCTCTTCTGGAGCTATTGAAAAAACTCTACCTCAGTTTACAGGAACACAACCAAGCCAAAATGAGCTTAGAGGCGATATCCATTATATGACCTCTGAATGTGATAGAGACGAGAAGACTGGACCTATTTACAGTGGAGGGACTGTGAACAGCTCACTGATATCGCCAAAACGTGTCGAAAATTCACATGAACAGACAAAAGAAATTGTTATATCGGAACCTCATGAACCCAATAGCAACATTAAAATGTTTCATGTGTTTCCTAGTATGGAAAAGTCACCCACAGTCATTAAAACATGCAGCAATATTCCTGTGTGTGAAGAAATGAAAAAATCAAAAGTCTTTCAGCGATCATCATTGTGTTCGAGTAGCCGATCCCATTCTCAAGAGAATTCAAAACTTTCCCTTGATCATAAGGCCGTATCACAATCTGCAAGAGATGCTACAATGGGTAACCCCAATAGTACGTCAGGTGACAGCTCTTTCCCCGTCACAGCCTATCCAGAAATAAAGAAGAAAAATGATTTATTAAGAGAACAATTTTTCTCAAACAACATGTTTTTAGAAAAAGGTGGAAATTCTGTTTATTCTCATCAACTTCCAAACTGCTTTCACGACAAAGAAGTGTCTGCAGAAATGGGCAAAGACAGTGAATATCGTCAAGGTTGCCAAGTCAGTGATGGCATCAGTACAACTGATGTGTTTACCGAATCTACGAAAAAGGGTTATGTGCCTGATGCTACGAACGACAGTTCCTCACCACTAGAAGCCGATGTGACTGCAAAAACAAAACCAAATGGTGTTAAGCACGACTCATTAACGCAGGATATCAGCAAGAGTGCTTCTGGCAAATTGGGAGCTTCGGCTCCGACCGACAAACGCAAAAAGGATCAGGACGCTTCTAGTACCAAAAAAAGTTCTAGACGGCCACAAGCTTCACACAGATCACATAAAGACACATTGCTAGCTCACGTTACCCATCAACAAGTTTCCCCCTTACATTCGTCACCCCCACTTGTTTTACTCAATGGTGCCACTGTGGACCTAGTGGGAAAAACTGTCCAACCTAATGGCGGTGCTGGCACTCGCATCAATAGTCAATTGTTACGAGAAGTACACGAGTTATTTAGTGAGTTTTCAAGTCCAACTGCAGATGCCAAAAGCAATTCAATTTGTTCTGCTGGCAACGCGCAGGTCCAAGCGAACTGTCACTCTTCACCGCAGCGCAAACACAGGATGTTTAGGAAAGAACAGACTGGCAGTCGATCTTCATCAGAATCGGCAACTCCTACCAACGACAATCCTTGGGTCTTAAGGTACGTTGAAAACTATTTGATGAATGTTATTCTGAATGTATTTTCCAACCATTTCTGCCTTCCCCATCCTCTTCGTTTCAATAAATCCAACCCAAAGTGTTCCCCAAACATCATAAATCTCTTGGCATACTACCGGCTCTATTGACGGACCACCCTGGCGCTGTTAAAAGGTGTGCTAATTTTAGCTCTTCAAGGTATGCGATAAAAACTGTTAAAAATGGGAGTTCATTCTGTTGAACACCTAATTTTTATTTTGGGATTATAATGACTATTTGCCTGTTGTGAACGGAAAAGGAAAAATAGTCTACCAAACCGGATTTTGTAGACTCCACAAACGAACATATTTTAGGGATTAAAAAGGACGGAAAGCGAAATGGGCTCGAGAAATGTTAAATAAATGCGGATACAAATCTATTTATGGTGCTTTTTGGACTTTGTCAGACTGCGTGAGCGGGGAATTGAACCCGCCACTTTTGAAACCAAAGGCTGAGTCCTATATACCACTGATTATACTGACACGGCCAAGTAACGTAAATGGGTTTACATCCGTGTTTATTGAACATATTTTAACTAAAGAGAATAGATAGAAAGCATTCGGGATTGCAGTAGGTGAACACTAGTTAGCCCCACTGATTACCAAACCTCTACCTAGCACTCTACTAACGGTGAGTTGCGCATAAAGTGATTTCATCAGCAAATTTTGACTGTTCTTTGTTTCATAAATGCTTGCATCATACGTTTTAGGATAACACGAATTCTCGACGTATATGATAAGAGCGCGAAGCGCGCCCCCTCAGACGGTGTTTCATACTGTCGTCTGGTTGCATGGGGAGCTACGCTGTGACGTTTGGTAATCAGTGGGGCTAGGTAGTGATGACCACTGCAGTAGCATTCGGGGATTGCAGTGAAGCCCACTGTGTGGCCATCCAGAAGAAAAAATTCTTTAAATCTTCTCACTGCAGTTTAATGTTTCTCTTCCAACAGCAGCGTGCACAGACTCCGGACAGAACAGGGGCAACTTTTAGGAAAAGGGCATTGTAAGATTTAGTGGACATTTTTTCTGGGAGCCTTTTCTTTTTATTTAATTAGGCTATGTATTGTTTTTCTTTCACTCGTTTTACTCTTTTCTGCCCCATGTTAGCCTTTTTCTGCCGTTTTTAGACCCTTTTTAAGAAGCTGTTTTTAGGCCTTTAGGCCTTTCGCAGGCACCGCTGCCAGTATATGTCGGCACAACAGAGCCATTTTTAAATTTACAATTAGCCTCCCCCCCCCTCCCGGCTGTGCACGCCACAGCTTTACAGGTAATATTTTTGTTACATCCCACGGTTAAATAGCGTGTGTAAAGAGGTTTGACTGCATGTAACAAAGTTGTGTCTTAGTGGAAAGCGAACACGAAAGCAAGCATCTTTACTGCAACTATTGCTTTGATTCGTTATTTTTACTGGTGTCACCAGGCTACGTCTCATGTCATTCAACCGTTTATGGTTACTCCCAAATTATTATTGTTTAATTGTTTGAAACGGTTTGAAACAGTTGAAATACGTTGTTCATAGTTAGGGCGCGTTTAGCAACAACTTGCCTTTGCATTCTCGCAGCTAGAATCGAATCGCAATGGCAAAGGTATATCGTTACCATGGCAACAGCGCTACCTGCCTTAGCTATTCCGACATCTTTTGAGTAAATACTTGCAGTTTTATAATCCATGAAAATAAGAAAGAATTCCTCCTGACGAAACAATTTTCCCAATCACCTCTGAACTCACATTACTGACTGTTTTCGTTGCGAGCGGCAGAACTAAAATACCGGCCATGTTGGAATTCCGAAGAGTTCTAGATTCTATAGCTGCGAGAATGAAAAGCAAGTCGTTGGGTAAACACGCCCTCATCCTTGATTTTTTTTGTCACTTAGCTGTTTATTAAATAAATACAAAGTTTATAGTATACTCAGCATCAAATTGAAATGATTAAATTCCAGTTCGATTAAAAGCCAATTCCTGGTTCACCTGTGGCAAATTTATTCATTAATTTTTCCAACTCCGTTCGGTCTTCCCATTATCTTATTTTCTAATTATATTATTACTACCTCTCCGTTATCAACATTAATTTCAGCTACACTCCAATCCAACATTTGAATCGGCTTGCTTTACATGGTAATCCAAAGTCCATTGCAACTTAGCCCACCCTCTAAAAAAAAGGTCATTCTAATAAGGTTGAAACTATCACCGGACCTACACAACTTATTTATGCTGCACCATCAATTAATTTATGGGCCAAGGGTTAAAACGCAGAAAGTCACCTCCTGACAGGCAAAAAAAGCCACAAGTACATCGATACAACTACAATTTAATTTTCGGCCTATAAATTTTAGGTCTTGGTCATAATTAAAAAGATGAAATTTACAAATAAAAACACAGCAGCACGCTGAGTCGGCCTACAGCTGATCCTCCATCTTGGATTGACATTATTTGGATTGACGTTACGAAATCTTTTTAATTGTGACCAAGGCCTAAAATGGGCCAAAAATTAAATTATTGTGCATTTTTTGCCTGACAGAAGGTGACTTTTTGAGTTTTGACATATTTGTGGTATAAAACCTTGCTTTTGTGCCTACCATTGGGGGTGAAGGTCCGCGCCGCCCCCCCCCCCCCCCCATAACTAGGAACGTCGTCACTTCCACTGTCGACATATGGAGCGGAGCTTGCTTTACTGTTTGCCTGTTTGGGCAAAAAAGAGCATTTGAAAGTAGTGATATCATTA
>JAHWFP010003621.1:0-35773 GCA_023313725.1 Lithobius niger
TTATTATGTAGCAACTCTTAACACGTTCACACACTACTTAGTATGTGAATGTGTTAGGAGTTGCTACAGAACAGGAGTACAGATGACTATTCAACCTACTCTGTTGAAAATTGGCAGGTGGATATGAAATGGCGCTGTGCCCAATCATTCTTTTTGTTTCAAGTGACTGGCACAAACACAGCCTTCGAAATGAAAAATAGTAAATTCATTTATAAAAGAAGTAAATAATTTCTGACAACGTTCTTACTATTTTTGCTATAACTTTTTTTTAATTTGACAGATTTTGACTTTCCAAGTACCAGTCAAAGTGAATTTGTGAGAGCTATGCAGTGCTTTTTATCATAGCCCCAACCGTTCTCGAGATGTCTTCAAAAAAATGGAAAAAAAAGCCCTAAAGTTTGGGAGTTTTTGTTTGTTTTTCGAAGATATCTGGAGAACGTTCCTGATTTTTTGTACAGCATTCTCTTTTCTTATCTGGATAAACGCAAACAGAGAGTCCGTATTGGAAATACTCTTTCTGAATGGGCACCAGTTACTTCTGGTGTTCCCCAGGGTTCTGTTTTAGGTCCTCTCCTTTTTCTCTTCTATATCAATGACCTCCCTGAGTCTCTTATCAGTCTCTGTCTTCTTTTTGCAGATGACCTTAAAGTGTATTGCTCCATTGCTAATTCTGATGACCGTGTTTTGTTACAACGTGACCTTAACTCCATTTTCAGTTGGGCCAGCTCAAATGGTTTATCATTTAATGAATCTAAGTGTAAAGTTCTACACTTAGGACCTAATAACCCAAAACACACATACTTCATGGGGTCTACAATGCTTCTTTCTGTCCAAGAAATTCGGGATCTTGGGGTTATTGTCGATGCCAGTCTGAAATTCCATTCCCCTGTCACTTGCTGCTTCGTCTAAAGCTAAACGCACTGGTAATTATCTTCTCAAATACTTAACATCACCTAGTTCTACTATGTTGAAGTTTGTCATCACTAATTTTGTTCAACCTCACCTTGAATATTGTATCCAGGCTTGGAGGCCTTACTACCAGAAGTTGCTTCAACTCCTTGAGCGAACTTTTCGCTATTTCACAAAACGCTGTGCTTCCCTCTCCGCTTTATCTTACCATGAAAGACTCAAACTCCTCGGGCTACCATCCCTTGCTACTCGTTTTGACAGAGGCGATCTGTTGTTGGTGTACAAAATTCTAAAAGGTTGGGAGGGCCTCTATCCCAAGATCTTCTTCACTCCTTCTCTTTCTCTTACCACCCAGGGGGGGGGGGGGGGGATAATCTCAAAACCCCGCATGGATCTTTAAATTCAAAGTCGAGGAAGGGAGTTTTTCCCCAAAGAGTTGTCGCCGGATGGAACGCCTTGCCATTTCATATCGTCAATGCACCTTGTGTCAATGCATGGAAGGCTCAATTTGATAATTTATTTTCGTAAATCTTCTCCTGGGCATTACAGGCATTACGCCTTTGCCGTCTTAACTTAGCTATCGACACACGGTAAAAAGCATTGCGCCGCTCTAAAAAATATGCTTTGGATGGTATGTCAATGTGTTAAGCGTTGTTTGGAACTACTTTACAAAGAAATAAATTACTGTAAAGTGATTCGACCAAGACCCTTTGGAATAGGAGCTTTAGCGCCACAGACGACCCGCATGAATGGCAGATGCTGGAAATTAGGGTTTATGTTTGGTCTCTAGCTACTTAGCATTGAAAAGAAAAGCTGAATTGGCTAGTAATGATTTACAAAAATAGTGCATTATTTAATAGCATGCAGAGCAGAAAAGAAAAACTGGTCGTTCTCAGATTCGCTCCTTGGACCTTTGGTACTGAAAGCGGGAATGTTACTGCAGAGCTAAGCAGGAATATGTATAAAAGACATGAAAGTAAGGTGCTAAAACGTATGGGAACCAACATTTATGTATAATTGACGTTCATTTTGTGCCGTTTCAGTCAAGAAAATGGCCGCCATTAATGGACTAGGTCAAAGTGTCAAAAGTTCTCATTGGTCAAAAATACGTCTCATCTTTTGTCATTGATCAGTTTAAATACGGCATAAATTAGGTGGCCATTTTGTTCAACTTTTGTCAATGTTTTGTTTTTTTCAAATTCACCTTTAATGCCGAGGGGTGGAAGGTAGTTACATTTTCTAAATGTGACTACTCTGTGAGAGTAGTCAATGTGTGTTTGCCTTTGAGCTTGAAAAGGTGACTAGGACAGGTAGTAGCTGAAAGTCACCATGGGTACCTTTGCAGGAACACTGCCTTAGGGTATGTCACCATTCCCCCCTGAAATCTGTCCCAAAGCCAGTCAAACCAAGACCGACAGTGCCTGGACTTCAATGGTTCCTCATTATTCCTTCCTCATTTAAAATTTCGTTAAAAAATGGACACAATGTTACCCAGACCAAGCATCCTTTTCAAAACCAGCCTCAAATTCAATGGAACACTAGTCAAAAACATTGCCTGGGGTTCCAGTTTTTCCCAGTTAGTCCCTAAATCATGTTACACCCCCCCCCCCCTCACCCAAAAAACTACCTACCATTAATTAAACCCTTTATAGGGTCTTCTTGGCTGCTTTAGAAATTAGGAATGCATCGCTCTCTAATTTGAAGGTTCTTGCACCACTGGTATTTCTTTACGCTTGGAACAAAATTTAACGCATACCTTCCAGTTAGTTGAAAGCAAATTTCAACTAGCATATATTTGGTTTGTAGACGAGAATTCAACCACCAAGCCATTACAGCCACACATTTCAGTCTTACTCAAAATTGTACCTTAGGATTTGAGCTTCAAATTTTGGATTTTTTCAACTTTTTCCAAGGTATCTCGAGAATGGTTTGGGCTATCAACATGTGGTAAAAAAAAGTTGCACAGCTCTCAAAAATACTCTTCCTATGGTATAGTCGAACGTCAAAATCCCTTAAAATTAAAAAATGTTATAGCAAAAGAGTAAGTCCGTTGCCAGAAATTCTTTTCTACTTTTAATAATGAATTTGAGATTTGTTATTTTTAAGGTTGTGTTTGTGCCAGTCAGTTGAAAGAAAAGAACCATTGGACACAGTCCATCATTCCATACCCACCTGCCAATTTTCAACAGGTTGAACAGTTTATCTGTAACCTTATTTTGTAGCAACCTTTTCTTAGCACAGAGTGGTCCACAAAAAACTGACGACCCAAAATTATCAAAGTCCAACTTTTCTAGTAAGCACCCCTCAGAACCAGGAAAGGACATAAATCAAATCTAATGAAACGGGATGATTTCTTTCTTCTCCTGGTTCTGAAGGGTGCTGACTAGAAAAGTTGGACTTAGAAAATGTTGGGTTGTCAGTTTTTTGTGGACCACCCTGTATGTAAATGTGTTAGGAGTTGCTACAGAACAAGATTACAGAGATACTATTCAGCGTAGTCTGTTGAAAATTGGCAGATGGGCATGAAATAATACTGTGCCGAACGGTTTTTTTTCTGTGATTGGCACAAACACAACTTTCAAAATAAAAAATCTCAAATTCGTTAATAAGATCGGAAAAGAATTCTGGTAATGTTTATAGGTAAGAACAATAGCGGATGCACGCTAATAACCATTGATAGACAGTCGAGAAGCCAATGGTCTAACAAGATGGGGAAAAAAGTTACGCTACGGAAAGAGGCAACCCTGTTACTCGCCCGTACCAATTTTTCAGCTGGTCGAAATTACTGTAATGGATCGCAGGTGCCAATTACAATTACAACAATTACAATTATGGTGGGCAATTAAGGAGTAAATTGTCTACTCTTAATATGAAAAGTTTAACTGGTTAAATAAACAACGCTTCTTAAAGTAGATTTTGTACTTACGATTCCTTTGGCAGTTCAGGTCTTCTCCAATAGTTAGGCACAAAACTCTTATTGAAGTAAGAACTACCAGTTCTTCCCGTCTCGTGGTAGAAATTTGACTTGAAACCTGGCCTGGTTGATTCATCTCCAGAATCACTTACTACCCCTGAAGAAATCAATATGTTATTTAATTATATTTATGCATTATATTTATGTCATTGTCCTTAAAGTAGTAGTAGCAATAATTTATAGGTGGTTTGGTAAACCACACGTGTACAACACTTGCATGCGCAGCATTGGCCAGTGTTGTTCAAGCCGTATCGTGAGAAAGAACATGATCTGAAGAACAGATAATTCAGTGTTTTAAATTTGGAATAGATGACCTATAGTTTCTTATCATATCAAAAACCAAATCTGGTAAAAGCGGCGGCCAAGTTGCTAATGGTTCGCCCTTCAAAGGAGTGGTATCAACACACCAAAACATTTGCCAAGTTAATCGCACCAACTAATAGTTCGAAGGTTAAATGAAACTTAGAACATTGCTACTTTCTGTATCAATATTCAAGTTTTCATTTAACATCCAAAGTATTATTGGACGATTAACTTGGTGCGATTAACTTGGTGAATGTTTTGGTGTGTTGATATCACTCCTTTGAAGGGCAGAACCAGTCAGAACTTGGCGGTCCCTTTTCCCAATTTTGGTTTTTGATATGCTGTCCCCCTTTTTTTTTTTTTTTTAATTGTGTATTAGACTCAACTAGCCTGCAGATGTTAATGATGTGGCACGTCAACAATAGCTTGAGTGGCCATTTTTTCCAATATTTCAATATCATCTCACTCAACTTAGCAGCCTCTTTATCAGTTTTTGGATTTGTTTTATTTTTTTTTTATTTTTTTTTTTATTTAGTTCATATCATTCCTTTGTGAGGCCGAACCATTTTCAACTTAGTGGCCTCTTTACCAGTTTTGTGGCTTTATTTTGACATTTTGGTTATTTTTCGTGAATTGAACGTGAATACAATTTCTTTGGCAATGTTGTTTAGATTTACCGCGAAACACTAGTGTGTTTGTAGATGCGCACATCAGTATACACGTTTTCATTGTCCGAACTTTGGCTGTCCAATGAGAGACGATGCCGACAATGCTAACAATGGTTATAACAATATTTTCGTACTTACGCGCCATCCCACGCCATCCTCGTTACACCCCTATGCTCGAAACCATAAAAGGTACGCAGTTCGTATCGTACTGCAGCCATTCGTCCAATTTCATAGCTGGCAGCCTTCCCTCACTCTCGGTATCTGTGAATAATGACCCTATGGATTTAACATGTGGATAAACGGACTAGCTAGCTAGGCAGTAATTCAATTTTGCAGCGATATTGAGGGTCAGATTTTGCATTGAAAGCAGCTTAGCTGACATTCCTACACAAGTTATTTTATGTAAAGTGGGTCATTGCTCTCCTTTTTAACACAATTTAAGCTTTTGTACCGTGTTATTATTTTTATCTAAGTACCTGAAATGTGCCCAACTATGTTTCAAGTTATAAGACATTTACGCTATGGCGTTGTACTACAATGGTTTACGTCCTCGACAATTGAATTGATGTGATGTTTGTTGCGTAACTTGGCACGACATACTAGCGTGTGTCTAGATTAACAAGCTAAAAACTGGACTAGCTTCAGCAAGCTAAAATGCAGAAATTACTGCTTGTATGGCGCTCCATTCTACTGAAGGTTAACACCTACATTTAGTCCTGTTAATGGCAGTTGATTACTTAAAGTTATAGTTTCTTATGAGTAAAACAAAGAAGTTATTTAATTTTGTTCCTCCCTTCCATTCAAGACCATGATTACTGTAATCGGAGGTATACACAAGGGGTGGTGGAGAACAAATGGATTGTGTTTCGCCCAAAGGAAAACATAACTTTAGTCGTTTGGGACAAAATTGTGCAAAAGGTTTGTCTATTTTTCTCCTTTCGCGTTCATTTTCTAAAAATGTCTGCGTAGTACCCAACTCTTTGTCGTCATTCAATAAAGGCCCAAGATGTTGACTTAGACTCCGCTGTCGTTAATGACTGGCTGCAGACCTGTTTGTAAAAACCACAGTCACCTCTGGTTTTCATTATATTTGCAATGAAAATGGGTAAACGAATAAGGTGACAGTAGAATTTAGTCAGCACTACGTTTTTACAAAATATGCCATGTTGAAGAATGGTTAAGAAAAAACACTTAAAATTTGATCGACAGTAAGTTGCAAGTATGCTCTCAGAAGCAAGAAATAGGCGTTAAATAGCTTAAAATGGTTCAGCTTCTGAAGCTTCACCCTGAGCATCACTAGAGAAACTTACAGCACTATCCCACACCCCCTAGCTGGGTTTTCTGGACCCCTTCCAAAGCACTTTACTGGTTGCACCGCTTATTTTCAAACCTAGTTGGCAAAAACGTCAGTCGAGTTGCCAAAATAGTGTCGCTTCCCCCAAACCCCCCTTCCCAAATGACCGAGGGGGGGGCGGGGCGGTAAGCCCCAGGGCCCCCCCCCCCCGCCTAAGCAAGTGGTTCTTATGATACTGCTACTTGCGGCCATAAAAACAAATTTAAAACCATGATATATTGCAAATTATCATTTTGACAACAACCTCACAATCAACAGCATTCTTAAGTAAGTTGGATAACCACTGTTTGGAAACAACTGCACATTCACACCCGAAAGGCTAAAGGAACCCTCCATTTAGAGTTGGAAAATCTGAGCCAGAATGCCTGCAACCCATTTTGTGGTCCGAACCACGATCACTCCAGTTTAATTGCCAAGGTGTCAGTTAAGTCAGAATGACTGGCTTGGGCTCAGAAAATTAAATAACAATAATTTAGCATTAGATTTTATTACTTTAAATGGTGAAAGTGGATGGTTTTTTCCCCCCTTTTTTGTTTGTATGAAAGATGTGATGATAAAATAACTAAGAATATACTCAGTATTCATCACGTAATGTCAGACGTATGCATACATTTGTGTATCATTTCATGTTCATGTTAATGAAAAAGCATAACTTAAACAGTAATTTAATGTACTTCATTAAAAACATGGTGTGCGATGCACGCGTGTGTATGTTTATACCTCTACTCCTCTGGATCTAAGGAACTTAAAAAAGACCACAATAGCGCTAAACAAAAGACAATTAAATTATACTTTTGGTAGACTTAATTTCACTGCTGTAATTTGAATTTTTTACCGTGAAATATGCACACAAAAAAATTATCAAGACGTTAAAGTTCGATCAGGCAAAGTTACTTTCTAATTGCAGGGAAGAAAAATACACTACCTGTAAATTTAATTGCATTCAGTTCCGGAGTGCTCTGTACCCTGGAGGATTTTAAACGCTCTAGATACGCCCAGCTCACACACCCACCTGCGCGTGCGCCGGTCCGGCGCGCGCAGGCCCTCCATAAATAGTGCTACGGCGTAAGCCAGCTATCTCTTTTCCTCCACGCAGCCATCACGGTCACTTCGCTCTGTTACCCGCCATTTTGGTTTTCGTTCGTCGTTCTTTGAAGCCCACCGCATCGTTCGTTTCCCGTTCGCCGGTATTTGAAGCTCATCGCACCGCCCGCTGCTTCCGTCGCCGTTCAGCGGTCTTTGTAGCTCATCGCTCCGTGCATCTTCCCGTTCATCGTTCTCGTTAGTCGTTCCCGTTCGCCGGTCTTTAAAGCTCACGCACCGCCCGCTGCTCCCGTCGCCGTTCTGCGGTCTTTGCAGCTCATCACACCATGCATCTTTCCGTTCGTCGTTCTCGTTCGTCGGTCTTTGAAGCTCATCGTACCGCCCGCTGCTCCCGTCGCCGTTCAGCGGTCTTTGCAGCTCATCGCACCGTGCATCTTCCCGTTCGTCGTTCGCCGTTCCCGTTTGCAGCACCTACCGCCTCTACATGAAGAAGGCTCCCGTTCGCGTTCGTTCGTTCGTTCGCTGGCCATCTTTTCAAAAGGAAACTTTCTCGGCCTCCCTGATCTATCATCACTCATCACGTTTTGGACGAAGATTTTCATCATTTCTGCGTCCCCCTCATCATGCAAGTGAAGCATTCACCGTCCGCCGTTCACCTACTACACAAGGAAGACTCTCGCGTCGGTCTTTGAAGCTCAGCGCAAGCTCCAGCAGCCGCTGCGTCAATGTTGCTGCCCTGGCCGTTCGTCGTTCGCCGTTCCCAGTTCCCGTTCGCATAACCCGCCATTACTACCCTGAACTATCAACGCTCATCATGGTTTGGATGAAGATTTTCATTGTTTTTGCGTCCCACTCATTATACAACTGAAGCATTCATCAATCGACGTTCACCTGCTACACAAGGAGACTGCCGTTCGCCCTTCTTCCAGCGCTTGGCATTGTTATTCCTCCGACCACTCGGAAAATGATTCCCGTCACTCATCCATTGTTGGAATTTGTCCCATTATAGCCGCCACATGACCCGCCCTGTTCGCAAGATCCGCCGCTACATGAAGATTTCTTCGAATCGCTTAACAAGATGTTGTCCGTCCGTTCGTGGCATCGTTCGTCACCGTTCACTGCACCGCTCACCTCGCAATCAACGTCATCTATGCTGCTGTCTCTGCTGCTGCTCTCATTACCCTAACTCGCAGCTGTCGTTGCATCTGCCCCGGTGTGACTGCCGCCCACGCTTCACGCATTTCACAACCACTGCTTTCAGCCGCTGTTCGCTTGCTCCATTGCCGCCATCCTGTTTCATCCATTCAAGCCGGCAAGAAACCTCTGTTCGCCGCCTGTTGGCTCGACGTTTGCCGCCGCCGCCCGTTCTCGCCGCTTCAGCGTCAACATCGTCATGAAAATACCGTTGCTCATTCGCCCGCTACACCAAGAGGACTCTCGCTCGCTCTCGATCATGGCTCGTTCGCCACTCACCCCTACAAGGATACGATGCGTTCGTTGTTTCTTCACAGATAATCCCTTCAGGAAGGAAACCTCCACATTAGATGACTGCCATACGTTTGAGGCTTCTCTCACACATCGTGGCCACCATTTGCTGCACCGTTGGCCTCATGATGGATGCCGCCCATGCAGCCCTCTTCCGGAAGACTTCTCCCTTCTGGCCTTCAGCCCATCTCGCTCGTCACGTTATTTGATATCCTAACTGAACGAAGATTCTCATCCTTCCGTTCGTCCCGTTTGCAACAGCCAAGCATGTGAAGCGTTCACCGTACTTGTCACTGTTCTTCTTCATCCATTCACCGCTCGCAAGCTCTCCTGAAAAAATCTCCGTTCGAGCCCGCTTGCCGGCTGCCAACCGGACTGTTTTTCTAGCCGCTCACAGCCGTTCGTCGTTCGCAGCCCACCCGTCGACAATCACCCACTCGCCGTTACTGGCCAACCAGAAGTACTTCTGCTGAGACACCTCTCCCGTCGCAGGCCGGCCACCGTTCATGTCTGCCGTCACGGTCATTTGCTACTGAATCCGCAACTCTCTCCTCGTTCGTCGTTCACCGTTCCCGTTCGTCAAAACTCATCTCTCTGTTCTCGTTCGTCGTTCTTGATTCCTCAGCACGTCGCTCGTCGTTCACGTCCGTCATTGGCCGATCTTTGAAGTTCACCGCATTGTTCGTCGTTCCCGTTTGTCATTCGCGTTCGTTGAAGCTAACGGCATCGCTCATTGTCAGGCCTGTCCTGTTCAGCATCCGTCATCTATTCACTACGCAGGCCCACCCCCATATTCGTTCGTTGTTCCATTCGTTCGCTAGCCCGCTACCGCTCAAGCTCATTGCGTTCGTGCACCTGTTCACCATTCACAAGCCGTTCGTCGCCCGTTAACCGGGCCGGCCTTCAAGTCTATTACCACCCGCACACCCGTTCGTCGTTTGCCTACTGCTCATGGTCATCTGGTGCGGTCGTCATCTACAAACCCCTTGCCGTCCGCACCACTCGTCACTCATGAACCGTTCTTCGTTCATTGATGTTCAGCCCGCTTATTGCTACACAAGCCCACCCGTCGACTTGTAATCTCATTTCCGCCGAGAACCACCATACTCTCCGCCCCACTAGTTCCAGCTTGTTCAAGCATCGAAGCTGTCCATGGCCACACCATGCTGAATACACTTGCTCTCGTCCTCCAAAGTCACATTGTGTTGGACCCAATTCGGACTTGGATATGCATATGCGTGGTATAACCAGGTGCTGCAGACATCCACTCCTTTCTCGCTGCTAACTTGGCCTCCTCGATTAATCAACCATCTTCACGGGGACTGCAACCACCAGGCACTGTCTTCGAAAGCTTATGGACTCCATACAGCAAATCGATGCAATGCCACCCTGAACTCGCACCTAGCTTCTCGCTCCTCGGATCCACTGCGTGAGACTTCACATAATCACCCACGTACTTCGTTCCATCTCACCTCTCTTACACCACCTCGGCTTGGTTTCATCGTGGGAAGGTCTCCATCAACTCGCCGAACCTTTTCTGAAATGAAATCCCACACATCGCTAAGTCTCCATCCCACAAGCTCCCGTCGCAGACGTCCATCTCTGTCACCAATCCACTTCATTTCGGATCCTTTGTTGACTTTGCATCTTTCGGTTGTCCGCCTCTTCGGTAGCTTCCTCGAATGTCATCGAGTTCACATCCTTTTGTTTTTTCCTTCCTATATCAACTGAAAGTCCAAGACCATGACCAGATCATGGACTTCGCCAAAAGCCACCTCAATGAAGTCTTCACCATCGCCGATGTTGTCACGTCAGTCAGCCACACGCCATCATCTCTTCCGGATCTGTCTTCTGCTTCGTCCCCTTTGGATTCACCTGAAAGCAGCCAGTCTGATTCCTCGAAGTTGATTACATTTCGTTATTCGCATTGCTTCCGTAACCTGCTTAGACCTCAATGGACGGGAACTTTCGTAACTTTCGTCACTTGCTCCGTCATCCAGCGGCAGTCACTCCACTTTTTGCCTCCCACACCATGTTCAGAAAACTTCTTCGGCCTATCTTTGTCCTCTTCCGTCCAGACCTTCGGCCGCACAGCATTTTTCTCACCGCGATCAACTTAACGATCATCTTTCTTACCATTCCCACATCCATGCATCTGCTTTCAAGGCAACAAAAGACTTTGAATCCAGTTGATGACTCAGGACAACGCCACCAACACACAAGCTTCACCTTCCTCAGACCTCGGCGCACGCATTGCCACTCAAGCTAACCGTCACCAATCGAATCATGATGATCTTTCACGGTGCCCAAGTCTCTCACATTCCGTCTCCAACGGTCTCCAGCTAATTTTTCTTCACGACTCCCCCGTCACTTTAACTCAACTTGATCAAGGACGACAAAAGCTGAACTCCTTGCACTGCCCGAAGTAACGTCCATTTTCTTCACGCACTTCTGGAAGGGAATATGACCTCCAAGTCTCCCAAAAACATGCCTGGACTCTTGTTTCTTGCTCTCCTTCCATGACCAGGTCTTTTGAAGGAATTCCGGCTGGCCCATTATTTTATTCACTCGGCCTTACGCCTCACATTCCACTGTTTAAGTCACGTTTATTTCCAAATCTTTGGAATTCGACGTATCCAATGTTTTTGTTCGACTCATCAATCTGTCAATCAAAATGAAACACTTTATCACCAAGACTAACCTTCACGGCTCTTAGCCTACACCTAATTTGCTTGGATGCCCTCATCGTCTAACACTCGTTCGTTGCCACCAACGATTCCTCGCCCATATGTCTGGCAATTTCGGACTTACACCGAGTCAGACTGATCATTGACGATCTTCTCCACTCTGCACTCAATGGACCCTTATCCTCACAACTTCACACTCTTGGCAGTGTGCTCAGCAATTCACCCCATCACATGCTGTCCTTCTAAGGTTTCCCTTGGTTCAACCACATACTACGTCCACTTCCTGATCTTACTGCTCCAATCTCTATGACTCTGCGGAACAACATCTCATTGACCCCTCACCACTCTGCAACCTTACTCGCATTATACAAATCACTCAAGCCCATCTTACGCTTCATCCGTCATCGGAAACTCACAATACCCTCTTCAACCAGCTTGACTGCTTCCCCAAATCAAAACACTCAGCCAATGCACTGTTCCCTGAACACTCCGTAAACATCTGTATCATTTGATTTTGATTTCACAATGGTCTGCGCCTTCACCGTTCTGGGTTTCGAATTTCTCAACATAAACCTCAACACCAATGTGCTAAATCTTCATGAACCTTACTCCGCAACCCGCGCTCATTAACATCCCGTTGAACTCCACTGCAAATCAGCCAAAAACGTTTAAAACCATGAACCGAAAACCAAACAACCGTGGATTCTGGAAAAACTCGCCTGAACTTCCTCACCAACTCGCTTTGGCTATTGAAAGTTCCCTCCCCACTCCGACTGCCTTGCGCAGAAAGTCGGCCGTGACCAGAGAATGTTGCGTCTGCAACTAACCAACCACAACTCTGTCACTGGGGACCCAGCTCACACCCTTGGGAGCCCGTCATGATGGTGCCCGCCACCTATACTGACGAGGTCTGCTGTAAATGCAATTAAATTTACAGGTAGTGTATTTTTCTTCCAGGCAATTAGAAAGCCCAATTTTACCTGGGGGGAGGTCAAAATTGGTTTCTATTGCCTAAGGGGAAAAATACACTACCTGTAAATACCCACCCAACCTCCCCTCTCGAGTCACCATCATGGCTGACATATCGTGAGGAAAAGTAGATGGCTGGCTTACGCCGTAGCACTATTTATGGAGGGCCTGCGCGCGCCGGACTGGCGCATGCGCTGGTGGGTGTCTGAGCTGGGCGTATCTAGAGAGTTTAAAATCCTCCAGGGTACAGAGCACTCAGGAACTGAATGCAATTAAATTTACAGGTAGCGTATTTTTCACCTTAGGCAATAGAAACCAATTTTGACCTCCCCCCAGGTAAAATTGGGCTTTTCAGGCATACTTATCAGAAATAAACATAGTTGAAAAAAAATCCCAAAACGACGACATATTTTGCAGCGTACTTAGTATGAGCAACACTACAAATGTATGTTAAAACATTGGTTTTCCTTCAACCAGCTAGACGTACAGAAAAAGCAGATCTTATAGGCTTTAAAAAGCTCAAACATTTGCATTTCTGAAGCATGGAGGTGCGTAGTTAACGAGGAAAGCAAGTGATTTCCACGTAAAGTAACCCATTTCAACGCTTTTCTCGCTTTGCTCTCTCAATCTTTCATTTGGCGCTACCCTCACCTTCATAGAGGCATTACTTCCGGATGACTAGGCGTAACAAACGTGCAAACGCCTAATTTTCCGCAATAGAGTTAGGCCTAAACACCCTCCTGAACAAAAGTAAGACTCGAATCACAACTTTGTTGCCCCCCCCCTTTTTTTTTATCGAATTAAAAAAAATCCATGGGTAGTTAATAGGCGACTTACAGTACTTAAAAAAGAATTTTGCGCTGTTCCTCGGTGTCTTGTATTCGAAATCAAGCATTCTCACCAATTTAAACTGCCACCATTGCTTGCCAGTTTAGTGGCCGTGCTATTGTTGGCAGATTTGGTGGCAACATGTTACAAATTCCATGTTATCGTCAGCAGATAAAGCTACAAAATCGTACAATACCAGTGCCCACATAACTACCTATCACCAAATTTGATATAATCTTACAGCCGATTTAGGATCCCAGCTTTGGACAAAGAGACCATGTGTGAAAATCTAGGAATAAACCTACGCCTGCTCACAAAGAGTAGGGTTAATCATGATATAGAAGATAACATTGTGGTAGTAATTATTTACATTTTAACCCAAACTGTTTGTGGACGGCTTCAAAGTTGTTAGTAGGCAGCTCTATAAATGAATCCTCTTGAGGTAATGCCAAATCGTCATCAGCTCGGTTGGACCAATTCCCCATAAGACCTCGAGTTAAATTCTGTAGAAAGGGAAAAAAAATTAGGCAGCAAGACATGTATTGTGTGAAAGAAAACAAAAACATTTCCGTAGTCGTCGGCAAAGGAATTAATAAACTTGTTAAAAATGAGCTGTATGTGCAATATTCAATTTCAGACTATCTTAATACTACAGTCTTACAACGGGTCGTTTATTCTAAGTTGTGGCTGTGGATTACAGGGGCACTCGGGGGAAGTGTATCTGGTGAGTTTGTCTTTTGTTGGGAATAATGACCCAGTCCTCATTATACACTTCGCCTCCACGAGTAATCCTTCGTATATTGTATCATCAGCTTTTAGTATGTTTACTTTGCCTCTGCTAGTTCTTTCACCCATCCTCTTTGACATTGTTTTTGTGTCTTCACTTTCCCTCCACTGACATTCTTCACTCTCCTCTTTCATCACCATGTTGTACTAAACACTTTGCCTCCCCTAGTTAGCCTTCTTCCACTTCACTCCTGTTAGATCTTTTGCACTTCAACTGATAAAGGTATTTATTTATTCAATGTTATTGTCACATAAATCGATCAATGGCTATCAATCAGTATTGTGTGCGTGTGGTTAATGTTTCTTAGTTTTATTGTATTCTTTTGTTTTTACTGGTTATTGTTCGATATTCTTACCTCTTTTGTTAAATCGAAATGCTGACCACTAAGTTTAACTGAAAATGAAAATTACCATGAAAGACTTTGGCAAGAAGATCCGGGCAGCAATGTAGCCATTATATTCGGTAACTTCTACTCCGGCTCCTGAACTAAACATAGCAATGACTTGGGATTGATCTTTGATCAAGCTTGGCACATACACAGTTACACCTGGAATTCAGAAACACGTTACATGCACATTAATATTTTTTTATAATAGAAGTTCGAACTACACACACGCACTCATAATTTGTTACAAATTCTGTGACACCTACCGTATTTATCCATCTTTCAAAAGATTGACTTATGTTAAAATGAAATAATTTGCATTAACAGTCATTTTAATAACAATGTTTAAAACAATGAACTTGGCCATTCAGGGGCCCATAATTCCGGAATGGAACGATCAATTGAATTTCTGTGTTAATGTGCAAATCTGCACCATGCTAGCTGACCGTAGAGACCATCCACACCACCACATACCAAGTATTAAATGAAAAAGATACAGGAACAAATTCAAAAAAATTCGACTCGGCAGGCTTTTAATATATAGATTATTTTGTTCAGTACAGAAAAGAAAATTCTCACAGATGGGTTCACAGATTGAAATCTTATGCGTATATTTTAAGGATTAAATGAGTCTAGTTAACGTACCTCTGAAAGGTTGTATCATTAATGCTGACCGATCAAAAAACACGTTTTTTTCGTCAACTAAAACGTTAAGTCGATATCGCCATCGGGCCTCCCTTGGTCGCAGTTGGACTTCAATTACTGATGATGTATTGTCCCTCATCACCACTGCTGTCAGTATAGTTGCATTCCTTTTGATGGATTCTACAATTAAATAATGCCAATAATGAAAAATTGATTTGGTTTATCGTTAACACCATCCAAATATTATTAACAAATTTTTCTTACTTTGTTCGTCAATGTACTGTTCGAAGCGTCCTTGCACATCAAGATCATGAGCCTTATGATGAACACTCACCAGAGAAAATTCACCAATTCCATTAAAGGAGTATTCCACATTGTCGAAAGTTATGAAATGAGGATCTCCAAACACAACCGCTAAAAAAAGTAACATAGTCGTTTATATTTGCAGCCATAGAATAACATGATTGGCAAAAACTATACAGTTTCATTCCTAGACATCTGTGATATACTTATGATTGTCTTGTGTTATTCTGTTGGACGAAATCAGTTTATAATTTCCTATACACACCTATGCGTAAGCTGTGTTAAAAATTGATATAGGACAATTCAACTTGGTATCTTAAGACTAGAAATAGGCTTACACCAACTTGGGTTATTAGAATACATCAACAGACAACTTGCTGAAGTTTTGTTTCATTGTCTGGATTTTTTAACCCTTTCAGTAGTGAATTATTCCTGGTGAGTGATTTTTTTAAAGTCCCATATGATAGTTTGGCGGTTGTGGCATTCGAACCGGTATTCTCTTGGTTTGGAGACGACGCTGACCACTGGGCTGTTGCTTCTCGGTTTGCTCGGGGTCCCAGGGAAACCCTCACAAACCTTGTGTTGTACGTTGGAACTTAGTTTTTTGCCGTTCAGTAGCCGTTCATTTAAAGGGACGCTATGATGTAAAAGAGTTATCACGCCACAGTAAATACAAACACCGATTACCGGTTTTCTCTATTTGTTTATTTTCTGGTTATATTAAAAATTGGCCCTAGATTCCGTAATTGATAGCCGAGTTTTCAGATGGAAATCGTCTATGGGGTTTACATTTCACGAGAGATTTAGAGAAAGGGTTGGCATGCTAATTAAAAAAGGCCGTGCTCGTTCATTTGCACAAAAGTTTAAAACTCAGGTCTCCATGAGATTAACGAAGCAAATAGTCTGCATTAAATACTGGCCTTGTGAGAACTCAAGATAGTCTCTCTCATCTGATCAAGACAGAAAAGACAAGTGCTCCAAGTTGGACTTGAACCTAGGACTCCCACAAACTAGGTCGGGCGCTTTAGCCACTGTACTACCGGGGCGGACCCTGGCTACAGATTCCAACTGAGCTTAGCTCTTCAACCTTTCTCGTTTGTGGCCTCAAAGGTCACATACATACACGAGATGGGAAAGCAACTTGCTGTATGGTAAAGCCCTGTTGCAATTGAATAGCGCCATATTGGGGAAAGTGATAATACTGGATCGCTCAAAATCCATTCTCTCCAACCATTGTTGGGTACGGAAACTTAGTCGTGGTAGTGAGTGAAATAAAACTGTCTGCACTTCCTTCAAAAGCTGACAGCTGTAAACCAAAAAAAAAAGATCATTAATTAATTATGAGTCCAGTGGGCTTAACTGCTTGTCCGACTTGGGGAATTGAGTATTTAATTCAATTGTAAATATGCATGTCGGTTAGAAGAGTAGTTGAATTGTTTACATCGAGAATTCTTCCAGACAAAAAATAATGTCGATAGGGTGCATTTGTTGATAGCCTGCATTGCGAATAATATTTATGTGTAAAGTATTTCAGGTTGTCAGTAAAAAAAAAAAAATAATTCCTCCTGCTGAGTAACAGATAGCCAACATTGCACGTGCCGTATTCTAGTTGCTGTAATCAGGTGCAAAGTTTTTTAGTTTAGAATAGGTCGAAAGAATATTACCATAAATATAAAATCTCCCCAGAATAAAAATTGTTAAGGATTCCCTTCATGCTTTTTTGACATATAAAGTTATGATATCAAACACCAAGTTCTTTCACCAAGGTGATTCTAACCAGTATTATGTTTTAATGACACATATTTCCTTATGTATCAGTTTTCCTGAAATCCTAACTTTCCACCTTCTGCTTGAACTTTACAAATCTTACATATAAAGCAGAGATCACAGCAAGAGAAGGACAAGAACCCAACAAAGAAACAATAAAAATGGGGAGCATGTTTATTCTTTCGCCTGGCAAGTCTTAAATGACGTCATGAACAAAGGACCGGGTTTTTGTTTTTCACACTGCAAGGATCACTCAAGCCAAAGCAATATACTAGGAGGCGGGGGGTGCCGTGGATGGGGAATGTCTGTGTATTGGACAGTGCATCTGTTAGCCCCGCTCTTGGCGTTATAATCTATATAACTAAGATAATAATATTTGTTTGTTTGTGTGTTGCTAGATCACCGAGATTCCCACTACTAATTCTATTCTATTGATGTCCGCAATGGGAAGTCCGCCGTGGGATACAGAACTGATTTGTCTATATAAGTAATAATTCTAACTGTCTTTTCAACAAAGATGCACAGTACTGATGACGTCATATGTTTTTCCAGTCACAATATTTGCATGCAAACGGGATCTAGGCCTCTGCATCTCTTAACCCTGGCTCTAACTAAATCTAATGAAAGCTTCGGCGACTGCTAACGGGAAACCACATATATGTGCGTGTGTGAATGTCAGCAGCGAGAATCTCGATAATCCGTATTTTATTGACCGGCCATATAAGAGGGCTGTCCTAGTGCTATGTAACTAAAGAGATAGGGAGTGGGGCGGGGGGAGGCCAGTGCGTCTGTTACCATTAAGCATATAATTATGCATTAACTGGACCTAAAAGATAAATTTTGTTGTTTGGGATGGAGACCAAATCAACTTTTGCCAAATGTTGTAAAAGGGGACGGAACAGCATTTGATTCAACTACCTATCCAAATTCAACTATGTGTAGGAAAGGGGAGGAGGTGAAGAAGAGTGAAAGGGAAGGGACGGGAGAGGAGAGGGGGAGGATTAGAGGAAAGGGGGTGTAATGTATTGATGTACTACCAGTAAGTAGAGGGAGCCTCTGTAGATAGGCAACCCTTGCAATGTAGGGGATAAACCCCGTAGTAAGACAGACTAGAGAGTAGGTAATACATGATTAACATAGCCTATTACCAGTGCTATCATTTATGCTATGAACGCCCAGAACTGTCGAACATGACAGGGGGAATATTGTAGGAAGAAAAATTACCCGTCACAGTAAACAGGTAAACACTTCAAACCAAACAACGGACGAACAGCGCAAAACAAAACTCTGTGCGAAACAAAACCCTGGTCGAAACCAGTACGACTGCGTGTTACTAATAAATTTACGTTAAGTTCACAGTCACTTACAAGCATTTGGAGGCTGATATCCCACACAGTCTTGAGAAGCTCGTCGCCATTTAAACTGGTAGCACCCGTCACTCATTTCTGGTTGCCATATGCAGCAGGAGTAGAATGCTGACATGTCATGGTACCAGTGGGAAAGACCAGGGACCTAATAAGTGAAAAATGCGAATTTTTTTTTGTAAGTGATGATGCCAATGTTAAAAATATTAGTGAATGTTTGTAAATTTTTCAAACTACATAATTATAATGCTGCAAATTGTCATGATTTGTATCATAAAAAGAAACTATGTTCGTAGACACCTTGAAAACCATGTACTGGAGAGGGGACAGTTTATTTCCAAAACAATAACACAATACCACCAACGTAGAACAAACACAGTTCAACAATTAAATTTTCAGAATAACGCCAAAACCACAAAAAAGTTTGTTTACATCTCAGCGTCTTTAGTTGAATCCAAATTTGAACGCTCGCGCTGTGTTATTGTTTTGGAGATGTCTTTAAAATACCACTGTATCAACCGGTTACCGGTGTTTTCAATTTACATCAATTTGGCCAATTTCGTCATTACTTGGTTCATTAAAGTGGCACTATCACTGATTGAAAGTCGTCGGCAACATCTAGCGCTAGCCTTTACTATCTAGCACTTGCTTGCATCAACTGAATGAATGTACAATACCATTTCCTTTAACAAAACAAGCCACTAGCCTCCTTAATTATTTAGTGAAAGTTTGGTACGGCCTTGTGCACCTGCAAACAAGCTGTAAAGGCCAACAATATCATTGCCGCTTGATGGCATCACAGCATTTTTGTACGATTTCAATAGATGATAGTGCCATTTTAACGCTGTACCTTTTTAATTGAAGTTGTAAAAAAGGAAAATGTTTGGATTAACATAATTTTCAACACTAAGGATATCTCGGGACAGTGACGATAATTTGCATGGAAAATTCCCAGTGTCAAGCTCTGGGGATGTAGACCATCGATGATAAGATACTCGATCGAATATTTCAATTGTTCTGTAATGTGGTTACTGCTACGATCAAGGGCCCACAGAGGGATGCTTGTGATTTAGAATTTAAAAAAAAGTGGCATTGTAAGGTAACTGCTTCAGTTAAACTTTGACGATTTCCTAGTGGGATCTTTGGCATAGTTACCAGGACGCAGTTGAACTTTTTCCCTACACGTTATGTATATTCACTGAAGCTTAGTTATTTTTTTCTCTACGTATGAAAAACCAGAACTACTTGGTTTTAGGTTCAATATTTCACAACCGTACATTATTAGCTTATTACCTTAGTTGGATCATTGTAAGGGTAAACGCCAAAAGGATGAGCTCGGCTTGGGAAACCACCTTCTTTTATATCAGCATTCATCACTAGTAAACCTTCAGCACTGTAGCAACACTGCTGACCACCACCTTCTTGGCTGGAAAAGTTTTAGACGCATACAATTGTTAAATACATTTCTAACAAAGTTGAAAACTGTACCTTTGTCACGCTTATTATCACAAGACAAGATATTACAAATCTCTTGTTCTTGTGAAAATAAGTGCGACAAAGGTGAATTTTTCAACTTTAATATGAATTTTCATAGTAAGCGATGTGACATGTTCAAATTTCTAACAAAATTTGTGTGCAAGGTGAAGAATATCATTTGCAGCTGTAATGGGTATTCTCAAACTTTGTGAATTGTAAGGCAATCAAGTAATTTTTTTTTACAAAGTGCAAATGCAAATCAGCCTTGCATCAGCCGATTCTTGCTCTTCTGAGGAAGCTCATTTTTATCTTTGCAGAGTTCATGGCCTAATGAGCTTAAAAACTTCGTCAGTACTAAAAGAAACAAAAGCGTGAAACAAGCACCAAATTGACTTCATTCCGTGATGAAGTGGTTAAGCTTTATTTTACGTTACGTACCTCTTAAGCTCTAAATTATTGGTTTTTTTAAAATATGATAGCTCTCATTTCATTCGTTTCAATTTCCTTCAGTACTGATAAGGCTTTTAAAATGAAAATGTTGCCTGTGCATGAACTGCGGGGCTTATTGTATTATAAACAGACT
The DNA here is from genome assembly GCA_023313725.1 of Lithobius niger. Taxonomy (NCBI): domain Eukaryota; kingdom Metazoa; phylum Arthropoda; class Chilopoda; order Lithobiomorpha; family Lithobiidae; genus Lithobius; species Lithobius niger. Next base: position 20,532 of record JAHWFP010003621.1, read on the forward strand.
AAACCTAAATTACACCTTCCCCTCAACCAGCTTGATAGGGACCAAGATATGTCGAAGAAATGTCGATATGTCGATATGTATTGTGTGAGGAAAGAAATTGGGCTCAACTATATGATTCGAATCATTAAGAATGGAAAAAAGTACCACATTTTTAGCTTTCTTTGACTTGTGAAGAGCTGACACCTATGAACCTACTGCCATCGATGAGTTGCGGAAATAAATTCAGCAAAAGAAAATAAATAAGAATTAGTGCATGACTATATCAAACATGAATTCTATTTTAATTTATAAGCACCAAACGGAAGCAATTTGAAAAGTTTCCATCAGAAAATTCAAGTTTAAGAGTAAGGCTTCCTTGCTCGTGGATATTTCCCAGTGGAGCCTATGTTTTCTTTTAAGGTACTGACTAATGGTTTCATACACTGAAATTTCTAATCTGACATGGAAGCATTTCTGGGTGAGGTCACACATTAATTTTTCAAATGTTAGTTTTCATACAACATTCTTTCGCAATCCAATCAAGGGCAGTTCCAAGGAGGGGCTGAGTAAATACTGTAAATACAAAAAATTTGCAGACGTTTTTCAAATGACCCAATTAAATTACGAAAAAATGAACGAAAACGTAGACAAATCAGCCTGCAGCCCTCTCCTAGACTTCTTTCTGGATCAACCCTTGTATCAGACAAGGGATGAGGAGTGTCAGGTTGGAAACTTTACTGTAAAAAACTTTGCTTAACTGCCACATTTGTATAAATTTGCAAAAAATGTTGCATATGAGCTTAAGCCAAAGTACGTGTCCCAGTCAATACAACCATTAAAACTTGGGAGTAAAAAGTTTACGATGTAAAACTTACGAAGCTTGTCCTGAGCGAAAACAGGTAGTAATTAAGTGGTTTCCAAAGCATTCTCGATTTCCATTTTCATCGCATCCAAAGTCTGGTGAAAAACGTCCTTTGTCTCCGAGAGCTTGCTCTTTTTTACAGGGGCATCGAGGGACACGGTGTGCAAAGTTTTTAAGACGAGCGTCGTCCATTTCCCAACTTTTGCAGAATTTTTCGGGCCAGTCCTCACCGTAATAACGTTTCCATTGATCATGGAAATACCAGCCCAAGGGCATAGGACGACTCCATAGTTTCCTAGATTGAAAAGAAAAAAATTATTAGGAAAAGTAGGCTAGGTTTTACAAATTATGCTTTTTATTTATTTATTTATTTGTTTTTGTTGTCTGTCGTGAAATTTTAATTCAGGTTTTTTTAAACTTTCTCATGCCAGAAGTATCAAACACTTTTGAGAAAGTGTGCTCAGCTAAACAACTGCACACAGGGCTTCCACCCAGAAGCAATATTTTTGGGTCTGAATCGCAGCTCATGTTAAGTTGTAGAATTTTTTAAGCTGGTCCGTGAAGAAAAAACAAGTTTTAGGAAACTGTAGTATAGTATGTGAATACCATACACCATTCTTCTAAGTCTATAGACCACCAATTTTGCAAATCAGCTTTTCTCAAAATTCACTGTGAAGGGTTTCTGGTCTTTACATCATACAACTTATTCCAGTATTTGTTTAGTCATTAATGGATTTGACATATTAATTAATTTTTTATGATCCTTACCAAGGGGGTGGATCAGAGCCAACTAGATTACATTAGGCCTTACCATGGGCAATAATGAACGTTGGGCCCTAATGCTGTCTCATTTGTCTCCGTAGCCACCGCAATTTTTCCTTAAAATGCGGAAATACGGCTCTGCGCCGCCCAGATGGAAATGACTGCCGGCAGAGTGACTTCCTTCCTACAGATTATGAACTGATCCATTGTCGCCGTATAATCTCCACCACACGACATGGCGACCATTGGGCTTCTTCAACCTTCTCATGTCTGGCCTTCTACACAGACCTACCTAGTCGGCTCTGGTTAGATAGGAGGATAGACTTAAAAGGATATACCTTCTCACTATATTCGAGCATCCTGCGCGAAATAGCTTTTGTAACATTTACATAGGTTAGAGTAAATGTTGCCAAAGTGTTTCTCACGAGGGGAAAAATAGAAAAATTGAATGTCTGTGCAACATTTACATGTGTCTGAATTAATGTTGCAAAACTAAGCCATACACGAAAGCCGACCGGGAGGAATATACCTTTAATATCTGAATTTTGGAATTAGATCTATTTTATTATGAGTCATTATTTTGTTTATTTGCGTTTTCGACCATTAATTACTAAGGAATCCATAGGTGTGAATGCCAAAATAGGCGAAGTAGTTTTTTTCTTACGCATGTAGTGATAAAAAATAAACACTTGCATTTTGTTAATGCGATCAGCTCAACTAGTGATACTTTCCCTAACATTAATATAGTGTATAATAGGTTTCTGTCGTCTACTAAACCCATCCAAACCTTGGTTTTAATTCATGTGCAAAAGAAAACTTTCGTAAATCTCGTATTAAATGCCCATGGGCTGTGAAAATTAATTCGATACAAAAAAAAACAAATGGGGAGTGGGCCGTAACAAAGTTCTAATTCATTTTTCGAAACTTACTTCTGTCCAGTGAGGGCATTTAGGCATAACTCCATTGCAAAAAATTTGGGGTTTATGCGATCATTCACATACGTGATTGATCAGGGTTCGGTCTGGTAATGCCTTTAATTCTCATTTGTTCAGGAATTTTAAGTTTATTTGTTTACTACTTTATTTATTTGCTTATGTATGACGCTTTTCAATTTCCAGCAGGAAATCTGCATTCTAAAAAGCTTTAAGGTTAGATATGGTGAAATAACTTAGTTACAGCCCTTCCTCCATGCTGTAACTAGGTAATCTCACGACGTATGACCGTAAAGCATATTAAGGGGATGGGCAGTAGCTTTGCCAGGGCAATTTATGGCAGTATTCGTATAAATGACTAAGCTCAATTTGAAACTTTAGTCATGTGATAAGTAAAAAGAAATAAAGGGAGGGTTAAATCCATAAATTCGGAGCTGAAAATTTCTGTTCAAGGTAACGCTGAAATAGGCTTGGTAGCCTCTAAGACCAGATCTGACATGGACTTAAGTGATAGTCTCGTACCCACTTAACCAATCAGATCAGCTTTTCAGGCGGCAAGGTCGCTCAGTCGCCAGTCATCGGTCATGATGAAACGCATCCATCAGGTTTCATGACGTACAACATAATAAAAATTCAACTGTCGGTGAATTACCAGTGTGTGTTCATGAGCGTTTCCAGACAAAAAATAAATAATACGTATGTACACTAACATATACACCATCATAAAACAGTTCAACTTCTTAGTGAAAATTGTGATGTGTAAATAGTGTACATACATTCCGGTATTTGTTGACGTGAAGCAGTACTACAGTGGAGACGAGGCTTTTCTCAACTTGACCTAGTATCGTCTTGAGGGGACGAGGTTGCATCGCCAAAACTTTAAGGCAAGTAGAGGCCTAGATTAAATTTAAGGTACGGTAATAAAAATTACGTAGTTATTTTTTAGTTATTTTCTAAACTTTCTGTTTAAAATTAGTTTGACAACCATCGCGCTTTATTTATGAAATTTAAATAGTGAAATGTGCATTCAATTATGCTACTGTACGGTTTTATCCTTTTGCAATTACGGTGTTATGGTACGAAAAGTAAGTAGCCAAGAGACGACACTGTACAATCACTCGTGACTGTTTACATAAAAGATAAAAAAAAGTTAACCATTAGATCTGTTAATTACTACTCTCTACTTTTGTGGTCAGATTGTTAAAAATTTATTGTACGAGTTCGTACGGCAACTGGCCACAGCTCACTGGCAATAAAATTCAATTCAATTTATAAGGTCGTGTTTTGTGCATCATTTTGTAGAAAGTTAAACAATTAAGACACACACTAGTGTGTCGCCCGCCAAGATAAAACGATAACCTCCACATAAAATATATATATGAGCATGGCGACCACTAGACATGTTGTCCCTTTACAGCTAAGGCAGTTTGGCTGTTTTCAGTCATATGAGGATAAATAACAATGCAACAGAAAATGCTGAAACTTGTTTGATCAGGAGACTTTTGTCGCCTGACAACATAAAAGTCACTGTTAATGACACAACTTAGCATTTTCTTGTTGAAAAAACGACGTGAATAACGTTGCTAATTACTGGCTAATGCTTTTTTTTTGTATCACGAAAATAAATTATTCCATGCGGTGGATAAATCTGGTTCTTAGCTCATTTTGCAGGTATTGCTCTGGAGATGTGCCCTTTTCATAATGCCTCTTCTAATTGGTCAAGGGTTCAGGGATTAGGGACCTTTAAACGACCAAATTGATTGTTTTATATTGTTTTAAACATTGTTGTTATGCAACAATGCCAAACTGAACATTAAATAAATCCGAAAGGAGATACTGCAGTACTAGCCAAAAAAAAAAAATGGACCACCATCTAGATCAGTGTTTCCTTCTCATACTTGCTAAGAAAAAAAATGTGAGACATTGTGAGCATTGTGAGACAAACTCATAAATGTTAGTACCTAGATAAGCACGTATTGAATAATCTGGGTCATTGCGACACACACACTAGGCACAACTCGTGATGCATACCATTTTTCTCCTCCATTCAAAAAATGCAAACAGTAGCTTGAATGGGGTTTAACCAGCGAAGAGTAAGGCTAGCTGAAGGGATGGTGAGATTACATGGCACCCTAGTCCAGATAGCAGGGTTAAGTAGCTGGCTGGCCTCGTATACATGTAGTTGAGTGTTAAGGGAGATAACTTTACTCTTTCTTCCCACGTACCCCATTAACTGCTGTAGCTGGCTGTAACTTGATGAAAATATAGTGTGCTGGTTGGTTAGGCCGGAAGGAAGAGGGATCGTTACCACTCGTGAAGGGGTAACAAAAGGCTGTCTTGCATTGTGTTGCCTCACATAGACATACTAAGAAGGATTTAAGCTAGGGGTGGGCTAACCTTTCCATGTTGCTGCCCCTCTCAAAGCAGTGAAGCCGAGTATTTTTAGAGCAATTTTATCTAACGTCGATTTAACTAATAAAAATGAGCTTACTTCCATTTCATGTACTCTCAGGAATGTTTAGTCAGTTGGCAAAATATTCCTTTACTAGCAGCAAATCTTAGCCGTGCCACTGACTTAGTCCTGCCATCTGTTAAATTAATATCTGGAATAGCTTACACGTAGGTGATGGTCAACAGCTTACGCTGTCAAAATGAGGTTGATTGGTATGTCCATTTGTCTGTACGTTCGTACAACTTTTGAACAAAAATATCGTAATGCTGCATAAATGGAGAAAACTTGCAAATTTTTGCCAAGTACCTCTGTTATGGTTGACCCATTTTTTTTTCCATTTAAAAGAAGTGAGCAGGGACATGGTTACAGATTCGAAACTACAATATCCTAGATCATCAATATGCTACCTTTTTTAAACCTTGATAATGGAGAAGAAAAAATATCAGAGAACATGGATATGGAAAGGGATGCTGAATAACATTTAAGTAAACTTTGATAATATTTGGCTAAGGTTAGCTGATTTCTGTTTACAACCCTCCAACTTTTAGCTTCCCGTCATCCCTGTAAAAAGTGGGATTTCCCCAATTTTGTGTCGAGGGTAGTAGAGAATAGTTTTATGGTGTAGGAGTCAAGAGGAGGTTCAGTTAGTTAGGAAGAATTTCGCTTTATTAGTATAGATGGGTTAAGAGTAGACTGGAACACAAACCTGAAGAAACTGGGATGGTATGCCTAACCCCCTACACTGTTCGCACATTTTAGCTCCCTCTTGACGATGTTGTAGCAACATTTTAAAGTCGTTCACACCGATTGCCTAGGCTCTGAGCCAAGCAGGACTTTAGATAGTTGTAGGACCGTTCACATCGGAACCAGACTGCACCTCATATTGCAATCCCTACATTCCCCCTGTAGCGCCAATTAAAGCCTTGCCTATGGTTGAGACCTAGGGCAGAGTAGGAGATCGTTAGACTAGGTCCAGTCACCATTAGTCCTCACTCCAACCTTTAGTAGTTCTGTAGGATAGGTGTAGCTTCACTCGTACAGAAACTCCATGAACACGGATTGAAATTACCATCAGAAATTCATTTGAGCTAGTTGAAGCTTTCATTGTGCCTTGTATTGTCACCATTGTACACGCAACACCATTACCAGTTCAGACCTTTCTGAATGCTTTGATCAGGGCTTGCACTCTGTAAGGACTCTGGTTCTGGACATTGAACCAACACTGTCTCTTGGTTGTTGTGTTAGACACTGCTGATCACCTGGGAGTTCCACTTCATGGACTCTGATCCTGGTATTATTGCTTTGGATTTTATACGCCAGTGCTGCAAAAAGTGCAGCAAAAGTCCTTAAGTGCTGCAAAAAACTGTCACCATGTCACGATAACTGTTTGTAATCACAACGCGTACTCACCTTAACTCAACTGTTGCTACCAAAACCTTGGTTTCCCCTTTTAAAACATTTTTCCTGGTTATGCGCCTCAGCTAAGAACATGCAAGCTAATTTTGGTCTTTGCAAATTGAATTCTTCTCTCCCTATTTAGGCCGCGATTTGTTGAATTATTTATCCTTTGCTACCCTAGTTTTAAAATTGAATAATCTTGTTTGTTCGTCCGCAAAAGCTTAGGAAAAAGACGAGCATGCAGTTTATGATCTTTGGCTTCTTTAACTAAACAGAACCAATACAAAAAAATTGAACTTCAGGTTTATTAGTCTTAACCTTAGGCCACTCAACACCTCTTACTATATTATTGTTTCCCCCCACAGAACCGTCTTTTAGTAAACAAATTCACTGTAAACACAATACAAATTAAATTACCTAAGAAAATGTTACTAGAAACTACATGTAAAAAAATTACATTAATTTAAAAATGTGTTGCCTCCTAACCCTATAGCGCTGATCGGGAAGTGCTTATCGGTACATACGGGAACATTACAATGAGACTGGTGCAACAAACATTCGGCAGAACTCCTGCTTGTATGCTCCAAAAGGGTGGAACAAAGTAGTTCCAACAGCTCAGCGTGCCTAGGCAAATTTTCCCTGGGAGGCGAAAAAATAATCTTAAGATTACAACAAAGTTTCATAGCCACCACATTTTAAAAATGGATTTTTATCAAAGGATTGATGCAATAAAGATTGTGATCATACTTCTTACAGATTATTGAGAAAGACTGATTTGTTTATCGTTTGGACAAATTTTAACAATGAGACAAAATTGAGTGCTGTTAGTCAATTCTTGTATTCATCCGATTTGTGTACTCTCAGTTGCCCAGCCAAGTCGGGTGATGTACGTAGTTCAATTTTGTGTACGGTTAAACGATCATTTAAAACCTGTCATTTCCGTTTTGCATTCTGCTGACATGTAACTCACAAATATGTACCAACTTTAATGTGATGGGAAGCTTGATATGCATTGAGCCTGTGTTCTCGGCTGATGGTAAACCCGTCAGTGTGTTAGGCTAAACCAGACCGGAGGTAGTCTGTGTTAGTATGATTGAGTGATGGGAGTTCGGCCTTTGGTCTCAAAGGTCGTAGGTTCGATTCCCGCTCAGGCAGTCTGACGTCCAAAAGGCAACTTAAATAGGTTTGGATCAGCATTTATTTACCTTACAGAAGTAACATTTTCTACCGACCGTCTTCTCTTAAATTTATTACAGCATCCATGAAGAATTCTAAGCATCGGTGTACTAGAATAAATTCCCAACAATCTCCTTAGCCTGCCAATTCTGAGGTTTTCCATGTGTACAAAGCAGTGAAATGCGCGACGCGGGTGGAGGGGGGGAGGGGAGGCAAGATTTTTTCAGCAATGCACCAGGCATGTTCTATGCATTTGTTCAGGGTGTGTGATTTCGGCCAACTTATTTGTGAAATGCTCTACATCTCAATATTGACCGATCTGCACAAACTAATAATAATTATTAGCACCTTCCTATTAAAAAGAACTTGTGCAGTTATCAACTTTTTTATGGTTTCATCAGGAAAAGCAGTGCAAAAAGCAAGAATACATCACTACGGGCTCCAAATTACGTCAAATATTTGGTACGGTAATCAAAAACCTTGATGATTCTTTGTATTCCGAAGTTGTATCACAGCTCGTGTAATGTGAAAGTTTCTATTGTCTTGAATTTTTCTGCTTTGAATCAGATTCTTGTTCACATTACTGGCAGCATGATTCAGCTTTCTACAACATGCAAATCAACACAAGTACTTACGTGCGCAGGGATATGCCCGCAAACTCTGTAGATTGGATGTAAGAGGCGTTGACTTGAATAAGGCCAACTCTAAATTCTCGCATCCAGCCATCATCTCTGCTGTTGGATAAATCTATAGTAGCTTCACCCTCATTAGGCATTTCTACTAAAGTCCGAATGTGAACAAGTTCGGGCCGCATTCCAGATTCCCTAAGTTAGCAAAAAAAAAAAGGTAATTAATGACATCAAGTTTGAATATCTGTAGTAGATTTCAGCCAGGAAATGATTGTTTACCTGTAACCCCACAAGCTTATCTGCACCATTTTGGTTTGTTCCCAGGAAATGTTACTTTTGGCCCAATTTAGTTTTAACTCCTTAAGTCCCAGGGTGTTCAGCTGTGATCGATCCCGAAACCAAACATGCTCAGTTGATACCATTGGATTTTCTGAAACAGGGTAGTATGTTAGACTACTGTTACTTAACAGATAGGAGGGCTTCTTGGCTAAAATAAAAACTTTTGCCTCTTGGTTCTTGCAACTCGAAAAATTAAATGAACTGAAAGATGGAATGAATTGCAATAGCCATTCAAATAATTCAGTAGTTTCAGTAAAGAATGCCCAGAAAAATGTGCATTGACAAAAGACGGTGATGCCAGTTTATTGCAGTTGCATCTTTCTCTTTCTGTCCGAAGCTCTGAAAGTCTTAATTAAATTATGTCCATTCACATATTATTGAAAGTAAAATTTGCCAACTATCAAGCCAACAATGTGTTTGTAATCGTTTTGTAATTTTTTATGACTGGACTCCAGGTGAGCAAAAAGTATGTTTTCAATTCAAATAGCTTTTAATTGAGTGTGAGCAGACGTCTGATAGAAGAGTATACTGAGGAGGATGTACAGTGGCTCGAGGGCTGTTTAGACATATGGGAGTGGTTGACCGTGACATTTCCTTTTAAGATCATCTCTGTAGCAAAAAGCATGCGACACTCGTTGCAGAAATCTTATGTTTCCTGCAGAAGACATTCAAGCTCAGATGAGATTAAAGAAAAATTACAGTAATTAAGACTGTGTCTCTAAATTCGTTCCACTTTAATTTTAACAATAAAAAGATGGAAACTTTCTTTCTGCTACTAGGAAGATCATCATGTAACTTTTGAACTGTGCGTTATAGAATTGTAGTGTAAATTGGAAAAGTCTAGATAACCATAAACCAAAACAAAAAAAAGAAAAATAATACTAGTAATAGAATTAGGAGCAGAATCACAGGATTAACAGACAATTAAAGTGACTTTCCTTCTTGCCCTATATTCATCGCAGACTGGTGTGTGAGCCAGGCTCGGGACCGGCCATGATTCCCAGGTGCAGGCACCCTTTTCCTTTTCATACTTTGGCACTGCTGGAATACTATTTTTACTGTCCCCGAAGAAAATGAATGCTGTATTTCAGACTTTGCTTTCCTGCTGTGGATCATTCCTTTCACATACAAATCCATGAGAGATATGGTCTACAGGAGGAAAGCAAAGTGCGAAATACAGCCTTCATTTTCTGCGAGGGGAAGAAAACTAGTATTCGAGTAGTGCCAATGAAATAGCGCCTGGGCACAATGGCGCCACAACTAGTCCAAGCCTGGCTCCAACCTCAGTCAGCAATGGTTATAGGCCAAAAAGGAAAGATTGGCCGTTATCTGATTCCACTCAGAATTCGACAAATTTTTTTTATTATGGTTTATGCTTATTTAGACCTTTCCAATTTGCACCACAATTCTATGGTTTAATCCCTTTTCGTAACCACCCCCAGTAGGGGAAAAGCCTATTTTGAGGGACAAACGAACGGTCACATGGTTGGACAAAAACTAGGTCAAGGTCACTGACCCAAAAATCATGGTCAATGACCCCAAGGTCACGAGCCAAGGTCAAGGTCAATGACCCGAAGACCAAGGCACGGGTCAATGACCCCAAGGTCAAGATCAATGACTCCATTTCAGAGGTCAATGACTTCTGATGACATCACGTCTGGTCACATGACGTCTGATGACGTCACTTCTGTTCTCGTAATGTCTGATGATATCACTTCTGGTCATGTGACATTTGATGAAATCATTTTCCGGTCGCGCGACATCTGATGACGTTATTTTCTGATCGCGCGACAGTCTCGTGACCAGAAAATTACATCACTTCCCGTCACATGGCCCCCATACAAACCAGAAGTGGCGTCGTTTTCCAAGATGACCTCATGAAAACTGGAAGTGACGTCATTTTCCAAAATGGTGGGCCCCATGAAAACTGGAAGTGGTGTCACTTTCCAAAATGGTGGCCCCACGAAAACCAGAAGTGACGTCTTTTTATATGGTGTCGTCCTTTTCAACCCAAACCATATAAATTCTACCTCATCAGGCCATGTAATTCTACCAAATTCCATGTAAAATCTGTTCATCCCGGAGACTCGGCCTCTACATCTCGCGCCTCCCCGAAACGCCGGAAGTGATGTCAATCAACTTTGCGAACGCACGTCCTTGCCCTGTCTGCGGGTATTCACGCTCTCTGTGCTAAATTCATCATAATTTTGCGCAAACTTTAGCTGCGCATCATCATTACCCCAATCTCATCTGGTCTTGAGCGTCACCATCACACCTACCCACAACCCGATCCTTAAACATAACGCGAAACATACAATAAACGAATGTAGATTGTGAGGGGAACATTAAACATCCAAAAAAAAGTTTAGATATGTTCCGCTTTTATGTTTGGACATTCTCACCAGGTTCCTCACTCACGTTCGAATGTTTCCTACATATTCTTTCAAGATGATACGAAACATATAATAAATGTTTGTAGATCATGGGGAACATCTAAACATCTTTAAAACGTTGGTAAGACGTTCATCATTTGTATTTTCTAGGTTCCCATTAGGTTCTGCGTTTGTGTTCTTAACCTGGCTTACGTGGTGATCTTGGAAAGAAACTGATAAAAAAGTTTGCAGCCATGAAAAAAGATACCCAATCCGACGGAGAATATCTCCAAGAACTGTTTAAAACCCCTCATTGAACCGTTAAAAAGTTTTGCCAAATTCGTCGTGAATCAGAAGGAGTGGTGGATCATGGGGTAGAATTATCTTGGAGACTCCTCCTTTATACAATTCTTGATAGTACAAATATCTACTAAATATGTGCATGATCACTCATATAGACAGTTGTCAATTGTGTTCTCGTTATTACTTGTGTGGAAAACATACGTTAAAAATTTCACCGTCTAGGTTTTACCTGTGAACAGGTGTGGATAATATCACTTGTGCTGCAATTAATGCAAGCACGTATCAGTTCACAAACAGAATTGTTTAAAAAACTTGAAGCAAGGAATGAGTTTTATTTCTCAAGGCAAGGGTGATTGAAGAAGAAATTGCAACTCTTGCCTTCCGGCTTCATGCCAGGAAGTGAATACCTTTGAAGTGAGATGAGAGAAGTTATTACGAAGCGATAGTAAATGATATGGCACTTATAAGCTGCTGGTAATAACACTCATCGAAAAGAAAATTCACTTTATGCATACCGTCATGTACAAAGAAATAGAATTTACGAGTCTGTGATGGGACGTCCTGATAGAATGGATGAGTCCGTGACGGGACATCCTGAGTTTACGAGCCCAGTATAATTGGTAGCCACGATTTGTACGCTCATGCACTTAAATTCGAAATTTGAAACTTTTCACTTAAAACATCAGTGAAGAAATCTAGTTTATGACTCCGTTAATATGCAATTATGGCTGACACCGTGCCTATCACAATAATGTTAAAATGACTGGCTGTCATAAAGAGCTCGTAAACATTTGTGTCCAAGGGTTAAGTTCTTAGACGGAAGTAGGGGGAGTGCCTTTTTGCAGCTATACTAGGATATTTAGATTAATCTTGCTGCTTAACGTCCTTTTTCATTTTCGTATGGTCGTCTGTGTCACTGTTAAGACGTCAGAGTTTCTACACAACTGTACTTTATGTCCCTTTTTCAGTATCGACAGTAGCGAATAAGTGCCATACACGTCCATAGGACGTAGCAGTATCTATTTTGTAACACTCGCTTTGTATTCTACCATTTGCACAAGGCCGTCTGGGAGGAAAATAACAGGTTTCAGCTCCTGTCTCTAGGCTAGCTGATTTAACATTGCCAAAATCTTATATTATTGAAGCAGTGTTAAGAGGGTTCCTGGAACATAAAAGAACTGACATACAGTTGGGAGGCAAGATTTCTACTCCAGTCGGCCATCCTCGAGAAAAAAAATGCCTTCCTCGTTTCAAGCAGATTTGTTAGGTCAAAACTTACACAGCTTAAGTCTTCCACAAAAGGTAAAACGGACACTAGTTTGACAACTGGCCACACGGGGTCAGGACTCTGTACGAACGATGGAACATGGGGTAAAATTTGTTGGAGATTACTCCTTCAAGCCACTTCTAGTATCGATGATTAATTGTGTGAAAAACTACTCAAAATAACAATTCAGGAAAAGATTTGTAAAAAAATTTTACAGATTTTTTGTTAAGGAAAAAGCAACAGATGAGTGAAAAGAATATGCTCCCATCTCCAGGCCATCAAAAAAAAGAAGTCATTTAACTTACCAATATAAAATTTGTTTTTAAATGGATATGCTCCTTCGTCAATCGATAGTATAACATCAACATAGCCAGAGATGAATATTTGTGGTGTTGAGCAAGTGGCTAAATTTTTATTCTGGTAAACACACGTTACTTCTTGGTCGTGGAATTTGATCTTGATTCTGCGGCCTTTTTCGAAGCATGGTCCTGTGACATTCACAATAGTTCCTCCCAGCATATTCCCAGTTTCTGGGGAAAGTGTTAGCTTAGGATAATCATCTGGAAAGTTCAACATAAAGTGTTAGGATGCAGGATATCAGGTGTGCCAAATAATCTACCAACGGAAAATTTCTGGTACGTATTCTATTGGTTCTAGCAGCTAAAAAGTATTGTAGTTATACGTAATGCAAATGCTCAGGGTTAATCAATGTTTACGTAACCTTAGAGATTACCTAAAGTCCTTTACCTAAAAAAAGAGGTAGGCCTAGGTGTTATGTTCTAGTCCTTTATGCTTTAGTGGTGGAATGAAAAAGAAAAAAAAATTCTTTGATATTGTTCAGAAAAGTTGTTCATCGACTTCCTTGTCAGTCTCCAAAAAAAGCATGTGTATGTAAATTAATGTGTGATGTTAAATTATTAACCTGGGCTTTTAAGGTGTTTGTGCGACCAATCCTGGAATATGCAAGTTCTGTTTGGTCTCCGCATTTATTGGGAGATATTGATAATGTTGAATCTGTTCAGCGAAATTTCACCAAATACTTGTTTAGGATGAAAAATAAATCCTACGCTGAACGTTTGGCAGTCCTTAAGCTGGAATCATTGGAATATCGCCGTCTTGTGGCTGACTTAACTTTAACTTTTCAAATCCTGTGTGGTCACGTTGATCTCCCAGCTGATTGTTTTTTTACCTTGCGTGAAGGTGACCGAACACGTGGCCACTCAAAAAAGCTGCTTGTTGCTCAGGCAAGGCGTGATTGTAGAAAGTTTTTCTTTGCTAATCGCGTGGTAGCTGTTTGGAACTCTCTACCTGGTGATGTTGTTGAGGCATCCTCACCCTCTGTTTTTAAAGCTAAACTTAAACAATGTGAACTTCACAAATTTTTAAGACGGTCATTCTGACAATACCATACTCTGGTAGATTCGGCTTTTTTTTTTAACCCTTTTTTTAACTTGTCATATGCCGTTAGCCACCAGGCCTTTTCACCTTTTTGTTAATTCAGGCTGGGTGTTAGTGACACCTTGGTGTCCTTCCCTGTCCTGTGCACATTAGATGCGAAATATGTTATATTATATTATATTAAATAAATAAAAAAAAAAAAATTTTTTTTTTAAGAATTTCTCTTTCGGCCTAAAATTTTACATCTCAATCAGTGGTTAAAGGGTTGAGTTTACTCATTTGTAACAAAATTTTGACGTTATCCTACTTTGTACTCGGTGAGCTTGTGAAAAATACACAAAAATCGCAAAGAATAAGTTTTTTTAAAACTAAAAAATCATTTTTGTTACCGATGAAAATCAGAAAAATCAGCATATTTTCTCACTTTTGGCAGTATAATAATACCCAAGTTATTCCCAAAAGGAAGGAAAATAAAAGTGGCTACCATGTTAAATTCACTTTTAAGGCGATTGGATGTAAGTGTTCATATTTTAGTTAGCAAGAAAGTAGTTGAGCAAACCTTTTCTTGGTTCAAAGTTGCACGTCCCTTGGAGAACGAGTTCGTCAATTCTAAAAATATGTCGTCCAGGATGACCGTTGATTCCGCCATTGCTCACCAGTTGAATTACTCGGTTTTCCTGCGAGTAGGGCTTGTATTCGAATGCTCGGGTTCCATTGCCTGCATTGAAACCAACCTGAAACATAGGTGTATAAAGAAACCATACTTTGCTTTTGAGGTGTTAATTTTGTTTACCCTGAAATTGTTAGAACTTCGTAATTCCAAACTTATTTGGCCTAATTTTGGCATCATGGAGCACAATGTGTTTTTCTTGAAGTATCTTACACCCCTTCTTAAACTTTTTCCGGTCTACTCCAGTGAATAGGATGATGACAAACTATGCGACTTACGTAAGCAGCTGTTCCTCCTGTGCCTTGGTTGTTGCCATTAGCTGATGTGGAACTTGTCCATGTAATATTTTGGTAGTTAAAAATGGCATAGGAGCGATACTCGTCTGTTGCTAACATTAGTTGGTAAGTGTTTGTCTGAAACAGAAAAGTGTAATTGAGGAAGGGTTACAGTTCAGTTGTCATTGTAGTTTAAGCACCGATGAGCTTGAAGTGCTAAACATGTTTCAATTCTAGGATTCCAGCGTCATCAGAAAGTTCCAAAGTTAAATTAATAAACAACTCACTCAACTGTTATTGATGAACGTCGGCGAATTTTCAATCCAAATCGTGGATCTTCTTTAGGCCAAAAAAATATATTTACACGACATCTGGAACACACACTTGGACTACATCTAAGCTTCTTCGACTCTGCAGTGTTCGTTTGA
>JAHWFP010003622.1:0-17480 GCA_023313725.1 Lithobius niger
GCATAAATGAATTTATACTTCAACTTTTAGTAGCTCTTTGACACTAATTAACACGTAAACGCGATGACAGGATCCGAATCTGCCAGCGGCGGCGTAAGTTACGTTTGATTTGGCTGTTGGAGGCGCACACCTCTAGTATGAACGAAGTTTTTCTCAAATCGACGGTGGCGCCGGCCTGGCTCCTGGCGGCGGGGATTACGCACGGACTGGCTTTGATGCGAATGTTCCCTCTCTGGTGTAACAATATAATATATCTAACTCTATGGGCGAATCCCGTCAAGATATGGCACCACAGGGTGGGGTACGACGGGATGGTGAGGCCATTTGAATCGGCCGCCTGCTCCGCATTATACAGGGTGAGGCAAAAGTCTGGTCATACGCAAATAACTGCCGTTATAATTGTCCTATGTTAATTCTGAAAACAAATTTGTAATGTAAGTCAGATATGGCGAATCCAATGACGACATTTTTAATGACCTTGAAAACAGCATACACGGTCATCCACATTCTATCCTTCAAACGGCACAAGATACAGCACAAAAGTGAATTACAAAGTTGTGCGCGAGCGTTCAACATAAACTGCGAAAACAGATTGAAAATCGGAGCATAATTCCAATAGTTACGAGGAAAACAAAATAGCAACAATGTCTTCCCTGAACGTGTTAACTGCCATGCAGTGAAGCCTAGGGGCTGCCTCTACAAGTGAGTGCATGAGTTCCGACCTTTTCCCGCATCAATGAGTGCAATTAAAGTTCACATTCCAGTAAACGAAAACGGATACGGATTAGGCCTAAAGTAATGAGCCATCATTCGCAACGCCGAAAGTCACGTTCGGTATGTTATTACGGAATTTACATTTATTATTTTTTTGGACCGAAGCCTAATGTCGTTTTAAGTGATTTCCCAGGTTTTTTTTTATTACAGTACGTTGCAACACGGTAATTGGGCTAGTTGGTTACCGTTGCCCCCCCCCCCCCCCTCCCCCCAATCTTCCAGGATCATCAGTTGGAACAGGCCATTTACATTCTTCCCTTAAGGCTTTCAACTGGTTAACGAAGGCTTTATTTTAAAAAGTCGGGAAATCAGTTTGAGGAAAATAAAACAAGATTTTCTTAGGAATAATAAAAAAGGAACTTCTGCTGCATTCTTTTGCTTTCTTAATTAAAAAATAGCATTACTTTTAACTTAATTTTCATTACGGAAACGTTAAGAACTGCCGGGTGGTGAGAGGCTTTGAAAAAAAAACGCCAGGTCCGCTTCCCTGCAAAACGCGTCAGTATACTGACATTTTGCAAGCTGCACCTGTCTTGGCAAGATTAGACGCTATTGCTATTTCGAAGTAATTCGATCATCGCGAAGTTTTCCCACTGGTTGGTGCACCTTGCTGCATCCGAGTTTGTTTTGCATGAGGCCACAGAAGGCGTGCGCCTTGCAGCCAGTTGGACACAGGCTACAAGCCATGACACAGGCTGCCAAACTTAAATACTCGATCATAAAATAATAGACCCAATAGGGCGATATCTCGGTAACCAAGCATTTTGGGATAGGTGTTGTATAGGACTAGATTTTATCTCCTTAGTATGCCATAGAAGTTTGTCGGTTTTATTCTAAAACACCCTGTATACGGAGCTAAGAAATCTCGTCTAAGAATCTCGAGCTTATCTCGTCTAAAAAGCTTTAAGAAATCTCGAGCTAAAAACCAGCTTTAAAGGACAAATTCTTTGATCCTCAGAGAATAAAGATAGAAGAAACGCGTAGAAGAAATGTGTAGTGCCAACAAGAAGAAACACAACAAGAAGCCAAAATGAAAATCATGATTCCATGCTTTAAAATTAAAAACGTAAGTGAAGCAACCTATTTAGGATTCCAAATCGACTCACAATGGACCTACAAAAGGCAGATCGATAAAATTGCACAAAATTTACGTAAGCTTATGCCTAGTCTCTATCACATCAGACACCTTCTTAACATAAAAAGCAAAAAAATGATCTATTATTCTTGGGTTAAAAGCTTGATTAGATATGGTATTGAAATATATGGATTTGCTGCTAACTGCCACATAAATAGACTGCAAAAACTGCAAAACCGAATCGTAAAAATTCTTTTTAACGAATATGGAAATTTAAAATCTAAACAAATATACAGGAAAACAAAAATACTCAAAATTAAACAACTTAGAGATTTCGTTGTAATTCTGAAAAACTATTTTAACTGTGACCACAAATTAAGCTCAGCAATACAGAAAAATTATTTCAGGAAAACCACATATCGATATGAAGTGCCTTTTGCCAAGAACCAATATGGCAAACGAACAAACAAATATAAAATTCCTTCTATATTTAATGAAATCCCTATTGAACTACTCCAAATTGATGGGATAACTGAGATTAAAAATAAACTATTCGACTACTTCTTACTTAATCAAGAAATCGATTAAGCAATGCCCACATAAACACTCGGTCTAATAAAAAAATTATTTTTTTTGTTAATATACTTGAATATACATAGATATATACATATATGTGGAATATGCATTTAGTGATTATTATTATTATTTTTTTTGGTTTTGTTTTGTACTTAAACTGTTACATTGTGTTTATTTTTGTTTCTGATTCCTACTATGGATTTATGTTCAAAATAGTACTTGTCAACAAATAATGTGTTCTATATTTACCTCCATATTATTGTTATCATGAGCTATATATTGTACCTGCCTTATACGGCACACACAAGTTCACCATGAACTTCGAGCCGTCGTAATAAACTTCTTACTACAAAAAAAAAAAAAAAAAAAAAAATATCAGGTCCAGACCTCCGATGTGACAAATCGAAAATTAATAAAAGTTCGGACTCGAACGAAGCTTATACACGAAATTTGAGTGAAAAATATTGAAAGGCAGCAGCGAAATTAAGCATCGAAATTTCGGCTTTAACATGGGAGGTTAAGGTCAAGGTAAGGGCCAAGGCCCTGCCATTTTAATCAAGCGGCAATAGCTAACCTGAAGTGGGCGGTTCATTGCTGATATTGTCCAAAAAGAAACAGAAATGTATTTAAATCTGTATTTATGTATTACACACGTTCTAATATTTAAAGTTTGCCTCGAAATCGGCTGTTTTTAAAACACTGTTGTCTAGGAGAATTATTATCGGTATTACCTGTTTCTTCACGTACACTTGAAAACTTGATCCAAATGGCTGAATGCACATAGGATGCCTTCGAAAATTGACCTATATTCTGGGAGTATGATGGTTCACCCTATTGCATGTACAAACCATGTCGATCATGTCAGATTTCGTATCATAATTCCCTGATCTGGCTGTATCTTAAGACGGTTGCTTGTATAGCACCTAATTACCGCTCACGCAGTAACCTACGTGAACGAACAAACCAAGGTCGCCGAGGAAGGTTTGTGAGACTAACTGAGAGGGGGAGGGGGCGTGAGGATAAATACTGCAAATGACTCGACTTTGGAGGTTTCACATACTTCCACCATTGCCATGGCACCATACAAAGAATCTACTATCGACCAATCCGAAACATGTAGGAATTTTGGCGCGGTGGGAGAGGAAAGGACGAAGACGAGATACTGCAGAAAATTTCCGCGAAACTGCATTACAAATAAGTTGAAATGATAATTTTTATAAAAGATCGTCTCCTGATAGGCGATAAAACCACAAGGACATATGGCATGGACTGACTTTTAATTTTCGGAAAATGATTTTTTCCTTGGTCACAAACATTATGATAACACTAGTAAAAAACAACAAGACTGGGTGAGATCAACTCACAAACGAACCGCCTTGTTGGACTGAATCAAGTAATGTTTTTTTTTTATTTGGCGTACGCGGCAGAGATTTTATTCATTAAACTCTTGGGTTTAACACGGGAAAATGAGATCAAAACTCTAAATTTTACTAATTCGTAATATCAATAATGCTTCCTCGTCATGTTATATGAAACAGTAGAGATTTCTTCAGCATCTTTGGTCCATAATATTAGTTCATAATAAAAGTGCAGGGACATGGTCCGACGTCACATCCTGACTGGCCCTATGACATGTGATGATAGCGTAATAACCAGGGTGAGGCAAAAGTCTGGTCACACGCAAATAACTGCCGTTATAATTGTCCTATGTTAATTTTGAAAACATATTTGTAATGTAAGTCAGATATGGCGAAGCCAATGCCATCCAAGGTCATCCACATTCTATCTTCCATACGGTACAAGATACAGCACAAAAGTGAATTACAAAATTGTTCACGAGCGTTAAGTAAGAGATATCCGTGAGGTCTAGCCGATTTAACGGGAATATTCGCTCGTCTGCGAGAAACGGCTAGTCCAATATCGAGGGCGTGGAGGGAAATCGCACGAGCGCTGCAAGCACGAATGCTGATTTCCCTCCATGCCCAAGCCGTTTCGAGCAGACGAGCGAATATCCCGGTAAATCGTCTAGACCACACGGATATGTGTTGTAATGGTAAAGTGCTACGTCGAGCCAACATGCTAGTTATTTGAGATTAAAAAACATTTTATTTGAAAATTGTATTTGTCAATCATAACGTAATTTCCTGAACTCAAACGTCCGGTTTAAACTTCCTGTCAACGAAAGTCTCACGTACGGGAGGACGTCCCTATATCCAGTCCCAGTCACCGACTTTTGTGTTTAAGGTAAAACCGTATTTTTTCTACTTTATTAGTTTAAATAAGATATAGCGTATAAATGCGCTATTCGCTTGAGTTTCGTAGGTTTTTACGTGTGTTTAGGAAGTGTCAGTAGCGTAGTTTTCGTACCGTCGGAACGAAGCGTTGCCGGGTCCGGGTTGGACCATTCCTCCATGGATGGGGGTTTGGAGAGGGAGCTAGCATAGTACGCGAGGTTGTTTTTTTTTTTTTTCGTGTTAGTGCGGAAAATGTCTCCAGGCTACAAATGTGCTATTCGCTTGAGTCTCGTAGGTTTTTAGCTGTATTTAGGTGTGTTTACAAGTGTCAGTAGCCTGGTTTTAGTACTGTCGGAACGAAAGGTTGTCGGATTGGGCCATTCGTCCATGGGTGGGGGCCTAGCATAGTAGCCTACTCGAGGTTTTTTTTCCCGTGTTTGTACGATAAATGTCGCAGGTTGCAAATGTGCCTATTTATGTTGGTTGCAACTGGGTGTGCTGGTCGAATTTGTGTTGTGTACGGTAGTTTTGCAAAGTCGATCATTATATGTCACATGTCACCCCCGCTGGAGCAGGGGTTGTGTAGACCTCGGAAAAAAATTGTTAGGTTATCAAAAAAGTGTGGGTTATCAAAATTGACCCACGGTGACGTGTTTGGGTTTTCAGATTAACCGTATATAACGGCTACACATTTAGCATTGGGATGTATTGGCGTGACGTCACCACCGTGCATTAAAAATATATAACAAACTGCGAAAACATATTGATAATCGGATCATAATAATTACAATAGTTACGAGGAAAACAAAATAGCAACAATGTCTCCCCTGAACGTGTTAACTGCCATGCAGTGAAGCCTAGGTGTTGCCCCTACAAGTGAGTTTATGAGTTCCGACCTTTTCCCGCATCAATGAGTGCAATTAAATTTCAGATTGCAGTAAACGAAAACGGATACGGATTAGGCCTAAAGTAATAAGCCATCATTCACAACGCAGAAAGTCACGTTCGGTATGTGATTACTTACTGATTTTACATTTATTATTTTTTTGGACCGAAGCCTAATGCCGTTTTAAGTATTTCCCAGGCCAGCAGCAACAATAGGCCAGCAATGAGAAAACGCCTCGTCTTTGCGAATGCCCTAACTTTCATCCAAAGGCGGGCAAAACCCTGTATATTCGAATGCCCGCACTTTTCACAGCTTCATACATCATTATGGCATTACATATTACTTCCAGTAAAGGGTAAATTACAAGTTAGTGGTGACCAGGAAGCAATTGACAATATGAATTTGCGTCACTTGCTCACTGGCAGAGGTGGATTTATATTTCTGCCACCTAGGACTATGCAGATATCCCTCCCCCCCCCCCCCCTTCAAACACACACACCCCGCCAATTAAAAAGTACTTTCATCGGCTTTTTTGTCCAGGACGTTTCTGGAAAAGCGCAGGACAAGTCTGCGATCAGAATAAGCCTAAAATAAAGTGGACGGGAGGGAAAATAGGGAGGGTGCATGGTATAAATGTTTGGACATTCGTATGCGTAAATAAACTTATTTTTGGAGTTGAGGGGAAATGTCTGCAAGGGACAGGATTGAAAGTGTCCCCAAAGAACGAGGCGACAAATCTTTGTAAAAAAAATCTATTTATTCGATGTTTTCTCCAGAATTTTTTTGTATGGTGCTATACATTTTACAAAACAAGAAAAATAATTTCACCTTAACAGTAAAGTGGTCATACGTTGTCTAGTAGCAGGGGGTCGTAGAATGGGGTGTAATTTTCCGATCCTCTCCCAGAAAAAAAATGTTTATTTAGGCATACAGATGCCGGCACTTATGTAGGCCTATCCTGCATTTTTTTCCTGAACGTTTTTCCTGAAAAAAAAAAGCCGATCAAAGCAAGCCGTTTTTTGTTCTGGGGGGGGGGGGGGGGACGGGACATGTAGCCCCAGGTGGCTGAAATATAAATCCGTCTCTACCAAGGAGCTAGTAAAATAAAATTAATCTGGTCAGTTGCCCCTTGCTCAGCATAAAACTGTAATTTACTCTTTAATAGAAGTAATCGGTAATGCCATAATGATTTACGAAGCTATTAAAAAGTGCGGGCATTAGTAAATGTGAATTTCCAGGGTATTTACCACCTTTGGAAATGAAGTTTGGGCATTCGTAACGACAATGCGTTTTGAATTGGGCAATTATTGCGACCGGGTGGATGTCACTGAAGGGCCATCAGCGCCAGAAAAAAAAGTGTAAAATCAGAAAATAATCACACACCGACCGACACTTTCTGTGTTGTGAATGATGGCTCACTACTTTAAGCGTAAACCGTATCATACGTTGTTTTCTTTTATATCATCCTGAACTGTACTCGTTCACTTGAACTGATTGACGCAGGAAAGACTGTAGGATCACATACGTGTAGTCGCTTGTAGGGGCAGCCCCTAAGCTTCACTGCATGGTAGTTAAAACGTTCAGGGAAGACATTGTTGATATTTTGTTTTCCTCGTAACTATTGTAATTCTGCTCCGATTTTCAATCTGTTTTCGTAGTTTGTCATGTTTAATGCTCGCGTACAACTTTGTAATTCACTTTTGTGCTGTATCTTGTGCCATTTGGAAGATGGAATGTGAATGACCTTGAATGCTGTTTTCAAGGTCATTGAAAACGTCTTCATTGGCTTCGCCGTATCTGACTTACATAACCCCTGCTCCAGCGGAGGTGACATGTGACATAGGACCACTATAACGGTAGTTATTTGCGTGTGGCCAGACTTTTGCCTCACCCTGTATATTTTCGTTTATGCAATAAAAACAAAATTTAGCCATTACGGCGGTAATTCTCTCTTTTTCTTATGACTTTGTATTGCTGGTATGTAGCATTGGATAAATCAGTTTCTAATAGTGCCAGGAGTTTGCACTGAATGGCCCTCAAAGAATGGAAGTTTCGCCACAAAATAGATGTGGAGCATTTTAAATATCAAAATAAGAGAAATGAAGTTGCAGTGAGAAGACAATAAACGAACTTCCGTCTATCATCCCCTGACTGACTGAGTCCCTACAGAGTTTAGATAATAAAAGATTCCATGAACTTCTTTCCACCAGCAAGAGCGAAGGGGAAGGAACAGGAACAAGGTCTGCTGAGGTTCAGCCCAACCTAACAAGATATAAAATGAACTGATAATCTGCTAGAAATGCCATCCTCGAAGTCTTATTTTAAAAGATTTTAAGGATGGTGCTTCTACAACAATTGCTGGCAAGGCAGTCTATGCTTCAATAATTCGAATGTAGAAGTAATATTAACGACAACCCAGCCTGTATTACCAATGCCTAAGTTTGTTTCTGACCCCATGTTACTAAGATCCCAAGTAGTGAAAAGTCCCTGGGGTTAAGTTATGCAAGTCTTTCATATCTATTAACTTCTGTATAAAGCTCGGCTGATTAAATTCAGTATGATCGATATCCGTAGGGCACTTACTTGTTATTTGTGTCTGGCCACATTTTTTCCGTCTGGATACGCCAGACTAGATAATAGCCATATTTGTCACGGCAGCCGATCAGCTCAGTGAAAAAGTTCGGTGTGGCGGCGACAATGGCGGCAATTGGGTCTGTTTTGGTTGTGCTCTGACATGTCTGGTTCCTTCTACAGACAAAGCCATCGGTCCGCATGCAGACTTGTACGGGAATGTTTATAGTATTATTTGAACAGCGACTGGTGACAGTAAGGCTTGTATCCAAGTCTGTTAATGTAGAAACAAGAGATTTAAAGTTAGAATTTAAAGTTAACTGATTCGAAGTCAAAACAGCAAAGGAACATAATTAAACTTTCCTGTAAGGTTTCAGATACTGCAGTGTTGCTGCAATGTTTAGTCCACGTGAAACCTTACTGCTGTATTAAAATGTTTTTTAACAACATTATTTTTGCACACGATACTTCAGCTAATGATTGGTGCATTTTACTTGGCTATACACGACATCGCTGGAAAATGCTTAAAACCAAATTGTCTTAGTGGGTTTACAACAGCTCTACAGGTAATTGAGGGCTCGTGCGAGTCTTTGAAAACAGTAAGGTGATGAACGATAAGTAAATGACGTGATGAAGAACACTGAAAAAATTTAGCCAAGAAATTAGTCGAATGTGTAAACTTACATTTTTATTCCTTTGTTTGGATATGAAAAGTTTTGAAATTTGGGCTCTGAATTTAATTGTATTTACGTGTCTAATGGTTGGATACAGCAGTAAGGTTTCACGTGGACTAAACAGTACAGCAACACTGCAGTATCTGAAACCTTACAGGAAAGTTTAATTGTGTTCCTTTGCTGTTTTGACTTCGAATCAGTTAAATCTTACCTTAAGCATCAAACTAGTTCGTTTTTGTTTACTAATTCGTGTTACTTTGGCATACAATGCAGTTTAGATTAGCTTTTTTTTTAATGTTTTGTATCTTTATCAATTACGGTTTGCTCAACCAATAAGGAAACAAACCCTTTAATCTTCTATTTGTACACGTTGCAAATGCACTGATTTCGCTCGCTTCGCTCGCTCATTCAGTACACGTTTTTCTTTTGGTTTGTACACAGTTCTGTATTAGCGGCTTTGTCCGTTATCATACACCGGCGACAGCCGTGTATATACAGGGTGAGGCAAAAGTCTGGTCACACGCAAATAACTGCCGATATAATGGTCCTATGTTAATTCTGAAGACACATTTGTAATGTAAGTCAGATATGCGGAAGCCAATGAAGATATTTTCAATGACCTTGAAAAAAACGTTCAAGGTCACCTGCATTCTATCTTCCAAACGGCGCAAGATACGGCAAAAAAGTGAATTACAAAGTTGTACGCGAGCATCAAACATGACAAACTGCGAAAACAGATTGAAAATCGGAGCATAATTGCAATAGTTATGAGGAAAACAAAATAGCAACAAAGTCTTCCCTGAACGTTTTAACTGCCATGCAGTGAAGCTTAGGGGCTGCCTCTACAAGCGAATGCACTATGTGATGCGAGTCTTTCCTGCGTCAATCAACGCAAGTGAACGAGTGCAGTTCAGTATGCAATTAAAGAAAACAACGTATGATACGGATTAGGTCTAAATTGCGCCATGATTCACAACACAGAAAGCCACGTTCGGTATTTGATTAGCCTATTTACATCTGGTAATTGTACAACTTTGTATTTCACTTTTTTGTTGTATCTTGCGCCGTTTGGAAGATGGAATGCAGATGACCTTGAATGATTTTTTCAAGGTCATTGAAAATATCTTCATTGGCTTCCCCATGCCTGACATACATTACAAATATGTCTCAGAATTAACTCAGGACCATTATATCGGCAGTTACTTGCGTGTGACCAGACTTTTGCATCACCCTGTATATGATTGAAGTCCTCTCTCCAGCAAAACTAAAACTATTAATTTCTCCGTTTCTATTCAATATATTTCGACCAAACTTGGCCAGATAGTAGATAGCAACTTTTCCAAATTTTACACCAACTCTTGTGCAATTCCGTGCAAGAGTAAACGTACGGAGCCACACGAAAATTTGAAAACTGTTCATTTCTTGTCGGTGTTGTTGTTCTTGTTCTTGTGTAACACGGTTTCAGAAAAAAACTACTGCACCTACCTAAAATCTGAAACATGATCTAAGCCAGAAATTTCTCTGGGCTTCGTCTTCACAGAGACCACTTTTTCGATTGGTCCAGCCATTCCGGAATTACAGGTCCCTGAACGATCATTGTGATTATTGTAAACCTTTGGGCATAAAAAATGATCGCACTGTATCGAGGTTCAAGTAGCCCGACAACAATGTAAACTTTTTCGTTGTTGTAAATAAGAACATACATCACTGAAGGCGGAAGGAATTCTCCATTGTTGATGCCGAAGAGTGGCATTGTTGAATGGCATTGTTTAAAGCCCCAGTATAATGAAAACGATCATTTTTTATGCCCAAAGGTGTACATTGTTTTAACCATTGTGATTAGGGAACAATGCCACTCTGCAAACTACATATCCATTCTTTGTGCACGTAGTATGTCTTTGCTAAAAAGTCGATTGTTGAAGGGCGACAACAATGCTTCGTCGGGCAGATGACCGGGTGCGGTTAACGCTCGCTAAAACCCTTTAAAACCCCTTGAGAGAATCCGTGTTTCTGCTAAACGATATGCAAGCTAAGCTACGTTGTTAATATCGAGGCCCTCGGCCTGGAAATCGGCAGCTAGAAACGATAGAATGGCGTATTTATTTCGCAGATGGAGGCTTTCAGAGCTGAGTTGAATTGTTTCAAAGTGGCCAGCAACAATCGACTGCATGCATAAACCTTTTGTAGCGCGACGCCATAGCCGTAAAAAAAGGTACACGGATTACAAACAAAAACGTTAAGTGAGCCGTAAAAAAGGGGGATATATGATTGAATTTTCACGTGTTACCTAAAGCACAACAGCACCTAAACAGATGGAATTTTCTCAATTGTACATTTTATTATTTCAATCAAAAATCATCAATTTTTATCGATGTTCATTTTAACAAGTAAAAATTCAATCATATATCCCTCTTTTTTACGGCACACTTGACGATTTTATTTGTATTTGTAATATAGGACGGCAAGCTAAACATGCAACGGACATTTTAGCTTTAACACGGGAGTGTGATTCGAATTCATTATATAAATCAAAATGGTAATAAGGAGAATCCTTCCTCTTCACGTGCGGGTGAATTGTTGGCTCACCAGCATTGTTTGATTAATCTTCAGCCTGTGCCTTGCGTCTGGCGTTTGCTGATTGGCATTGTTAAATAATAACAATGTTTAAAACAATGTAAAACAATCAATCTGTTCATTTAAAACTCCCTAATCCTTGTACCACTTAAGGTCTTATGGAAAGAACACATCTACAGAGCAATACCTGTAAAAAAAATGAGCTATGAACCAACTTTATAGGACAAATAGTTTGATCTGTACAGAGCGTAGCAGAAAAATGTCTTGCCAAGAACAACACGAAGAAGCCAGAAATGAAAATCACGATTCCAGCCCAAGTCCAGATCTCCGATGTGTCAAATCGGAAATTAATAAAAGTTGGTATACATATTCACGAAGTGCAATAAAGCTTGTATACCAAATTTGAGTGGAAAATGTTGAAAGACAGCAGAGAAATTAAGCATCGAAATTTCAGCTTTAACATGGGAGGTTGGGGTCAAACCTTACAGTAAAGGCTTCCGCGTTTACTAATAACAATGCAGCCGTAAAAACAAAAGCATTTTAGCTTCGTTTAAAATAGTCTCGTCGCATTGTTGCATGAATGAATGGGCTTACCATCGAACCAGATTCTCCAATAGGCCTATCTGCTACTTACGAAATAAAACTACAGTTAAAAAAATTAGGCCTTAAAAATGAAAATTAGGTCTAAAATCACGTTACTACGGCAACGTCACGCTGCTACGAGTATAGCTCCTGGCTTCATCAACAGCGTCTCTCCCGTCACTTTCCTACCACTGATCTATATAAGCTACGTTGCGCGTTACGTTTAACACTGTAACCGAAGGCGCACCGTGTTGCAAAGATGAACAGGCGTACTATACAAATCAAATCTCCGTTATCTGCTACTTAAGAAATTAAAGCTCCAGATAAGAATTAGGCCTGAAAGTTGACAAATACGCCTAAAATCTAAAATAAGTTTAAAAGCTAACACATTTTTTAACCGGCTGTTCTGATGGTTCTGCTTTTAGATTATATAATAGAGATAGCTGTTGCAATGCATGATAGAGGTGTGCGCCTCACCATTGGTAGTGGCAGAATTGTGCAGAAGACAGGATGCGAATAGGAAGTCGCTCTAGCTGCTTGTTTTTTCCGAACACTGCTTAGGCACGCATGTAAACAATGCCCACCCCCTTCCCTCACCCGATGAGAGTTGATGTATTTAGCGTTTATGGGATTGCTAGCGATAACACGTCTTTATTTACAATCAACAAGTTTGTTTACATGTTACTACGCATTTTATTAACTAGCTAAACCTGACGTAATACGCCTCTCTAATCGTGCATAACGTTGAGAGCCCATCGAACTGCTGCCTCGTCTGCAGCCCTGCAGTCTTGGTCCTATGCACTGGTGGCCACCAACTACCCCACAGTCCTTCAGCATTATTAGACCGCCTACAACCAGCGGCGTAAATAAGCATTTTTCTGAGGGAGGGGCAAATTACACATTATTACGCCACCCCCCCCCCCTTCATCATGCACAATAATACTCCAGATAAGGGGCATGTTTTAAAATGCTTAGCTTTCTCATTCTGTTCTTCATTAACTACAGTAAAGACCTTTGGATAGAACGTTGCTTACCTCGATTATGTGTTCCTCCACCTCCCCCCCCCTAAAAAAATGTTTATGAGAAAGACACCCAACCCTCACCCCCAGCCTTCCTGCCTGCTTCTTCTACGTTTCCCCACCCTCCATTATCGCGGCTCTCGTGAGTTACTTTTCCCTTTTTTCAGAATCTACTGTTTTGGGTTTGAAACCCGGTCGCCACCTGTGGAATTTAGTTTGCTTGTCAAGGTTCTTCCGCTTCACATTCTAAACTTACTTGGCTATTTTTTTTTTTTTTGCCTTCATCTACGATAAAGACATTTTAATGTACCTACTACGTGTCCAATAATAATTGTCCCCCAGCCATCGCTTCACCCTTTCCCCCCACACCTTGCCCAAGCGTGAAGGAACACCGGTTCTTCCTCCTGCATCATCCAACTTCAAACATTTTTTACAAATTGTACTACGACGAAACTTTGCTACGATGTACTACTTCTGCTCCACTTACGTAATCCACCATTCGTCCTCTCCCCCACCTTCCACCGAACGAAGCATACGTAGATTCTTCCTCAGTGTTCCCACTTCCCCGCCTCCATATCTACATCGCACTTTCTTCCCCCAACCTCCTCCCACACCAACTACTGATTGACTGTAGGTCGGGGGAGGAGGAGAAAGCAGTATGCAGCCACTGGCCACTGGAATATTGTACTTCAAGGCTGCGAAGTATTGGGGAGGGGGGTGGGCGGGCGGGATGAGGCTTAATGGCGCATCTACAGTAGGTCGTTAGCGCCAACCACAGTCACAGTGTAGTGGTCTGGGAGCACAGTCACAGTCGCATGACAGTGGTGTTTCATGGCTGCTACGTTGCTGATGTCTGCTAGACAAACGTGTATACAATTATAAGCCAGTCTAACATTTCTTTATTTAATTTCGCCTACGGTATTTCCTCGTATAACACCTGGTGACTTTATTTTCGTGTGCAAAACCCGGCGCTCATAATTTTTGAGAACCGACCAACTAAACTGAAACACACGTAATCGTTGAGTACGTAAAACAAAGCTTGCTCCACGAAGAAAAACGTAGTGGTACCGTAGGGGATTACAGTGTACCAATGTGCGCAAGGCCGTGGGGGTGGGCAGGGGGGGGGGGAGCTGAAACCGCCAATTTTGGGGGAAGTTCAAACTGACAACTTTATGCCCCTTCCCCCACGAAAGGTTTCCCCCTTAACAACGAAAGAATGAGTCTAACTTTGAAAGTTTGGACTTTAAACTAAAACGAGAACGAATTAAAAAATTTATAAAAAGAAAATTATACTTGGATAAGCTCCTTTATGCCCTCTTTAGTCTTTCTGGCCCCCCCCCCCGTCCCCCCACGGGTAGCTACGGCCCTGAATGTGCGTCATTATAATGACACGGCATTATTTTTCTACTATACAAGGCGGCACACACTGGATATCAAGTGATACGGTCCCTGGATGCTACGACGGGAGTCTGTTTAAAACATTGCTCTTTTAATTGACGGAACGCGAGGGTGTGTTAATGATACGTTTATTTTATTTAAATTAACTACTGCGTGTATATAGTCTGATGGATTAATAATTTCCGACTTGGAGAATGCGTGGATGACAAAATATTAAAAAAAAAATACAAATTAATTTTTTCTTGTGCTACAAAATTGGCATAGCCGTATGAGAAGGTAGTCCGCTGACGTAGTTGTTGAACTGAACTTTCAAGTACTTTGACTTATAGTTTAAACCGATGAATTATATTGCTTCGATCTGTATCACTCATTAACTTTTTATTCAATCCGATCTCGCTTTCCACAAGCGTCATCATGACGGGCAAGTAGCCTACCGCGTAGCACGCCGACGCTATACTTTGTTCCACATTATGTTTTCAGAAAACTGACTGTATGATGCCACGTTTCCTTGCACTACGAATGCAAAAACATGTCAATATCACACATGTAGAGTCTACACAGTTACTGTTACAGACTACGAGTGGAATAATTACGTATTTTTTGTACTCATAGTGGCGGAAAACAGGTATAGTACAGTCAGTTTTCTGAAAACATAATGTGGAACAAACTATAGCGGCAGCAAGCATGCTCCATGTAATGGATAACCCTAACCACTGACACGCCGTGTTTTAGTCTTCTGTATACAGCCGTACCGGCTGAGAAGACTATTACAAGGACTTTGTCCGTCCGTCCGTCGCGTTTTTCAACTTCGCAACGGTACCAGATATTGACGACCATTGTTTACAACGTTAGATTCAGTGTCAAAAGTTAGTTAAATAGCACGGCAAATTACAACATCGTTACTTCCTTATAGCTAATAGACTTCTTCGACGTAACTAAATAAAATAATAACATTTGATCGTCGAATTGAATCCTAAGGATAACACTGCAGCCGTAAAAACAAAAGCATTTTAGCTTCGTTTAAAATAGTCACGTCGCATTATTGCATGAATGAAAAAGCTTACCGTCGAACCAGATTCTCCATTAGGACTATCTGCTACTTACATAATTAAAACTATAGTTAAAAAAAATTAGGCAAAGAAAATGAAAATGAGGCCAAAAACAACGTTACCACGGCAACGTCAAGTTGCTGTGATTAGCTCCTGGCTTCACAACAGCGTCTCTCCCGTTACTTCCCTACTACCACTAATCTATGCAGGCTACGTTACGCGTTACGTTGTAACACTGTGCTCGAAGGCGCACCGTGTTGCAAAACTGAGTAGGCGTACTATATACAATCCAAATCTCCGTTAGCTTCTACTTACGAAATTAAAGCTCCAGGTAAGCATTAGGCCTAAAAGTTGACAAATACACATTTTTAACCAGCAATTCTGATGGTTACTGCTTTTAGATTATATAATAGAGATAGCCGTTGCAATTCGTGATAGAGGTGTGCACATCACCATTGGTAGTAGCAGAAATGTACAGAAGACCGGATGCGACTAGGTAGTCGCTCTAGCCGCTTGTTTTCGAGCGGATTCTAAATATCTGTCGCAATAAATAACATTTCAAGATTTCCAGCGGTTCTAGAATGATTTACCTCACTCCTCAGAGTTGTAATTTGTTTGACATATCTACATGAATTGTCAATACGCGTAAGTTAAAGCGAATGTTCGTCGGCGAAGCGTTAGATAATGACGTCATTGTTGTTTTCCGTCGAAGCTAGGACGATATATTGTAAACTGCGTTGGTCGAATTGGCCAAATATTGAGCTCAAACCATAGCCCAACGTAGCTTTACTAGACTGCTTGGTTTTGGCTAGATTTAACAAAGTCCGAATCTTATGCGAAATAGGATAAATTATAATATACCATTTTTGTAGTAAACTTAATAATTACATTAAACTTCACAAAACGCAACTTTAAATATTGCCGCTCATTATCAGTTTCGCCCTTTTGCGTCAAACGTAACTACTATTCGTAGGGCCAGAATCTGCCGCAAGATGGCTGGACAAACCGCCGATGCTGGTTGCAGAATTTCAACCCAGAAAGGAAGTCTTTGCCTACTGCGTATGCTTTATTATTTTCTCCTGAAGACGCCTAATAATGCTTATTGTTCTGTGTTACAAAGAGGAGGAACGAAAATGCATTGACTTTTTTTTTTATGTAAAAGGTAAACAGTAGCTATCAATGTAAACCATCTGCTGGTTATAATCCGTTTACATACTAATTTACAGCCATTGTAGACTGCAAGAACTAAGTCAGCAATTTCGCTTGCATTGCATGCTACGACAGGGAGAAAACCGTAACTGAATCTTTCACCGTATTTCACCGTTCGTCTGTTGAATATGTAAGTCAGTCACGGGACGTATAAAACACTGTAATTTTAATTTATTAGTACGATGGTGAAAATAATCCACTATTGAATTTCCTTGTCGACTTCCGATAATTACTTGAAAAATGATTGGACGAGCTTGTTGGCACGTAGGTAGATCTAAATGTTTGATATTTTTAACCCTAATGAAAACTGATCGCATCTAACCTTTGTAGGAAGCAAGTGAAGCATGTAAGTAACCATAAGTACCGTACAGTTTTATTTCAAGAATGAATGTTTAGTCTTATAGCCCTGATCAAAATTGACCACATCATTCTAACAATTGCAAGAAGTAAATGAAGTTAAGTAAATAAGTGCCTATCATAAAGTTGCTTTCTAAGAATAAATAAACGAAGCTCCGCTCCAACGTAGAATGTGGCATGATCCCCAAAACACACAGTTTTAATTTATTAGTAAAACGGCCATTAACACCATTTTTGGGTAATTTTAATTCCTGAAAAAAGATCCTACTGACTTGAAGATTGTCAATTATATGTCACTGAATTAAGTTCTAAAACCAAAATGAATTGACCATATCTAACATTTACAGGCGGTATAAGTAAGTAAGTAAAGTGGCGTAAGGTTTCATTTTAAGAATAAGGATGGAATGAGGCATGTTTCTCACTGAGTACAGTATTAATTTACTAGAAATTGGTCTAAAATCACTCATTAAAGCAGTGGGTACCGATAATTACTGTAAAAACG
>JAHWFP010003623.1:0-17744 GCA_023313725.1 Lithobius niger
AGTAATAAGTAATAAGTAATTAGCATGAAATTAACGGTGTCGAAATACCTTTCTTTGCATTAAAATCATGTAATGGATTGGGTCACCGGGTCTACCGGGGCACCGGGTCATTCGAGTCAAGTTTTAGGCTTGGTCACCGGGTCTGAGCACCTGACCCGGAATTTTGCACAGCACGAATCGTGCAGCATACTGAATGGCTAGCTGCTATCAGCGAAATGCCACAGGTGGCTCCAAGGCTTCAGCATAGAGGGTGACCAGTGGGGATGTGACCCGACCTTACCCAGTGACCCAATATGACCCTGTGACCCGGAACTTTGATTAGATATGCTGACCTAATCTGACCTGGTTTGCTGAACTGATTCGGACCCTAAGCCTTAGACTAAAATAATTGAATTTTTTTCCTGTGTTAGTAGCGAAAGTGATTAGCATTGTTTCTATGGAAAATATTTGTCGGTTCTTTGTTATATTCACCCAATAATTAAATAAAAACAATAATAGTAAACAAAGTTACAGTTTTTTGTACGTAGAGCCGGCCTTACTATAATCTACTGCTAAATTCGTTACTTTAAGCTTAACGATAACAAGAACCCCATAAATTCTTGGCGATAATAATAATTTTTTTTATTAGATTTTCCATTCAAGAAAAGTATCCATCTTTTTACACTTGTAATATTATCTGTTCGGTAACAGTGGCTCATTCATCATTCAGCTCTTAACATTTCTGTAATGAAAAATACGTTAGAAATAATTAGAGGGAGATCGGAAGGTGATGACTGCTCACCCATCGAAAGTCTTGAATCGGAGAAGTGAGCCTCAGAAATATCAAACGCAGGGATGAAACTACCAAAAACAGGGTGAAATATTTGACAAAATATGCTCGAGAAGTTGGATACAGAGATGGACCGTAAAATATTTCTGCTTCCTGGACCCCACTGGAGGAAATAACAGCACTCCCCCCGACTCCCTATCTGGATTAGTTCGGCCTTCTGCGACATTTTTCTGTCTGTGGCTATGGTGCCACTGCTTTGAGTCATGCATCAAGAAAAAAAGCACGTTTGTTGACATTTCCCCCGAAAGTTAGGGGACCAGATCCCTCAAACCAGTTCTCAATCTCTGCATACAATCTTTCTGTACAATTTAGAACGAAATCATATTTGAAACGAAATCCTTACAAGGAAACAACAAAAGTCTTCAAATTTTCAAACTTATATAAACCGGTTCGATTGGAAATTTGTGCCCAATACCCCCTTTCTCCTCCAATATTTTGTCTATGATCAGCTTGTTTCACGGTGTGTAGAGGACCGGGTTCGTAGCATTATGCCTCTTACTCAGACACCATACAAATTTCTTCATTAAACAAAAACTCTTCAATTTTCGACAAATGATGAATTTTATTGTTTTTTTTTTTTTGTCAAAACCACAGGCAAAAATCAGTGTCAAAAACCAAGGTGGAAACGTGTAGCTTCGTGAACTGTGAACGTGACTGAAAATTAAATACCTTTATGAGGAACTGGAATGCAGCCGAGTCAGCCGGCCACAAAGCTACGACCTTAGATCAACTTATTTCCATCTTGCTAGCAGTTCTTTATTCTTTTTCCACTAAATGTTCCGGGTGTAAAATGAACATCCCCTCTTTCGCCCACAATTCAGGAGCGACTTTTGAAGTGCCTTCGTTGTCGTCCACAGACATTAGTGTGTTGCGTGTGTAGCAGACACCCCGCGAGGTTTAGTTGTTACTAGGCTCAGCGACCTGCTGAGTGCATATCCGGCCTCATTCCGCATGCGTAGCCCTACTTCCGGATGCAGCCGCCATCTCCCAGCGGACGACCAAATGCGCCACCAGAGGGCCAGAACCAGGGCCATTCAACGACCCAAAACCAATTTGCGAGAAACCAAATTTTTCAGTGAAAGTCGGATCCTCTCCAAAATTTCTCAAAATAGCCCTTGGTTGGCCTGTTTATAGATACACAGCACAGAGCCAAAACAGCGAAAGCACGCGCCGAACATTCTGAGAGTCGCTTGGGTCTCCCTGTCCCCCCTCCCCCCTTTTGACGTTTCTATTCAGCACACGCAAGAGTACAAGAACGCGAATAAGAAACAGTTTTGTGTTTATTGTTTTCGCTACGATTTTCAGCTTGCATATGTGTCAAACACTGAACACTTTCATGCTAATACTAACAGTTCGTCGAAAAATCCACACCTGACGTGGCCGAAGATCTCCTCGGTTGAGAGTATTACTCTTATATAAGTAATATATTAGAGTATATTAAAGTATTCATACAGTTTTAAAAATCTAGGGGGGGGGGGAACTATTTATCCAATGAATCAAAGTTCTTTAAGGCATAGTTGGACAGTTATAATTCAATAACTATCCAACTTCTTCGTGAAATTTTGCTGAACAACGATGTCAGTTCCCCCAATAAGCTCGGAGACCAAACAGAATTCACGTGCTGTAGGACTAGTTGACTAGTTGCACAAAACTGTTTACAGTAATCCAAATCGTCACGAACTAAGCCTAACAGCATGTCGGAAGTGATTCTAACAAAAATTATCGAAGGAACGACTTGAAAGTGGTCTATGACCGAGCACAATCGGTGGAATGGAGTCCTGACCTCGGTTGTGATCTTAATAAGGGGTTCAGTGAGTCACCTTTATGACAGTAGACAAGTGGCCATGTCAGCAAAGGCAGTATGGCAATGATCTGGTGATTGGTTCGCCGGTTCGAATCCGGGTCACATCACTTGAATGAAACGTAAGTGCATAGAGGTGCTCATTGTACTACTACTGACGACTGATTTACAATTTACTGACTAGTAGAGACTATATCAGGGTCTCCCTTCCAGTCACCTAGTAAATCAATTTCCTGGGGTAATAGGTTGCGCTACGCCAACCTCAACCACGCAACTTAAGTAGGACGTACACAAGAGCGACCAAACCGTACCAGCGTTGCAAACGGTGCATCTAACACCACCCGTGCATAGAATGGACTTCAGCAAAGAAGTAACATTATCAGCCAGCGAAACACTGTTTCATGCAACGGTGGTTGAACGCGCACATTTTTAAAATGGTGCAT
This sequence comes from Lithobius niger, assembly GCA_023313725.1. NCBI lineage: Eukaryota > Metazoa > Arthropoda > Chilopoda > Lithobiomorpha > Lithobiidae > Lithobius > Lithobius niger. The sequence goes on from JAHWFP010003623.1 coordinate 3,074, forward strand.
CCTGTAATTTGAGCCACAGGATGCGCTGATTGAGTGAGCGAAGCAAACGAAAATCAGCGTCTGTTAGCTAGTGTGCGGAAAAATTGGATTAAAGAAACTTACTCGGTGAAACACGAACAACACCTGAGCAACCAAACCGTGCCAGTGATACACTAGGTGCATCTAAAACCAGCCATGGGTAGGACGGGCTTCCTCTAGTTATTACTTGAATTTCATGAAAGCCAGGGAGTTTGGAAGTGAATGGCCATAACTTTATCTCAGATTTATTGTTTAAAATGTGACACAAATGGAACAGACATAGGTAGACGCGTAACCTCTGGCAGCCGATCAATTATTGCAGTGGTCAGGTTTAGCGATCAATTGTCAAAACAGGATATTAAATTTTACGAAATGACACGAGTTTTTTCTTTCTAGCCCTTAACCTGAAATAATTTCCGAAAGAATTCATTGACGGCAGTTTGAAAGAGCAGACCGCCGAAGACATCTTTTCGTTGCCCGTGCTGCGAATCACATAAAAGGGCCTGGAATTTAATTTATTTTGATGTTTTGAGTCGATGTTCTATTTTGAGACTCGGGTTTTCCTTCAAGCGTCCTGTCAATAGCCGGGAGAAGCGCAATAATTGAGCTGAAGTTTTGCGGTAAAAAGTCAAAACCAACATTTCTTCGTACCCTTTTTCTCTATATACTCAGTTTTTGTTTCGCGTAGTATTGTAGACGTTACAGTATAGAAGACGAGACTTTCGATTGAGGCCCCTGTTTCCGACTGGATTTTTGGTTGCCCCCCCCCCCCCTCCCTCCCCCCGCCTGCCATATTTACGGCCAAGCTTACACGAGTAGAGATAACTTGGAAATAAGATTAAAGGTGCCTCTTCACCGAATGACAGGGGGGGGGGGGATTGAGGGTTAATGGCGCAGACAGGATGCAGCATCTAGCGCCGTCTACCACTTTTTAGTTCTATCTAGCACTTGATTTCAACAAGCGAAGGAATGCGCAGAGAAATTTCTTTTTACACGACAAACTAGCCACGTCCTCCTTAATTATTGAATGTAAAGTTGGTGCGTCCACGTGCACCAGGGAGCAAGTGGTCAAGGTTAACGATACCACTGTCACTATGCCCATCTAGCGGTTCAAAATCTGCGTTTCAAAACGGTCGACATATAGAAAAAAAAGCGCCCGTGATGTCGTCAGGCCTAACTTTACCGCTTGCTTTCTGGTGCACGTGGGCACACGAACTTTACACTCAATAATTAAGGAGGCACGTGGCTTGTTTGCTGCGTAAAAATAAATTTATTTGTGTGTTCCTTCGCCTGTTGAAAGTAAGGGCTAGAGAGAACAAGATAGCGGCAAATGGCTATATGTATATATACGCTGCAGCTTGTCATTTGGTGGCAATCCCCCTTTAAGGTAACAACCGTGAGCAGGACTCCATTCGCCCGAATATGCTCGGTCATAGGCAATGGAGGAGGAATACAAATGCACTCATAAGGTTCAACAAATGACAAATACCCAGACATAATTTGTCGTTAAATAATATAAAGGTAGGTTGGTCTTGGTCAACGCAAAGTTAAGGAAAACAGTATTGTGTACGCTGTTTATCTTGAGTCCTACAAGTATTTTCTGAGCGGCTACGTTTTCCTGGAGGGGGCGGCATTAATCGACGGCCATAGCCATTGTTTTTGTAACCATCTCGGATATCAACAAGGCACTCTGCTACCAAAAACATACAATTGATTATCTGTGGCGTTCTGGGGCGAACTCAAGATAGGCCGTGGACACTATAAACAAATGAAAGGATTTCCAAGGCTTAAAGCAGCATGATTACATCGCTTGTTCACATTTTGGTTAAATGCAAAGCAACAAAACAGAAAACAAATGCACCGGATTTCAAGTGATTAACCCCTTCCACACTAGGACGTATCACCTGGAAAAAAAAGACAAAATAACTAGAGCAGCGACAAAGAGTGAACCCCAGTAAAACATCAACGCACGGCCAAGTTGTTGGTCTACGAGCCAAGAGAACGTGAAATCGAATCACGTAACCGACTAAAAACGTGACTCCTCTGGTTGTACGTCCAGAGTGGGAAATATTAATCATCGTCTAAAGCAAAGTACTGCTAATGTTGTGGTAATTTTTCACGTGTAGTTAAGGCGCTTGCATAAATTTTGGTTCAAGCAAAGCTGAAAATGAATGCAAGCATTTCCAGTGGTTAAAGTAGAACATTACGTTCTTTGTTACATTCTTAAAGCAAAGTTCAGGAAAGCAATAAAACAAATGCAAGTTGTTAAAGCAGAACGTTACAGCATTTGTTTACATCTGGTCAATGCAAGTAAGGCAAATCGGTAAAATTTAGGGATTTTCACTGGCTAAAGCACGACGTTACTTTCTTTGTTTAAATTTTTAAAGTGAAGCAAAACAGTAAGCAACTGAGAGAATTTCCAGTGGTTAAAGCAGGACGGTGTAACGTCCTGCTTTAACCACTGGGAATCCTTATATTTTAGTCAAAACAAATTAACAGCAAACCAGTAAACAAATGCAAGGATTCCAATGATTATAGGAGCACGTCACATTCTTTGTTTAAATTTGCAAAGCAAATTGAAGCTAAACAGTAAACAAATGCAAGGTTTTTCAATGGTTAAAGCATGATGTTACATCATTTGGTGAAAAAATTAATTTGTTTACATTTTTAAAGCAAAGTGAAGCAAAACATTAAAACAAACTAGCGGAGTCGTTCGCTTCGCTCGCTCATTCCGCGTCATCTCGCTGCAACTCTTGTGCTGCTGCCAGACATTCCACGTCTAAATAGATCAAGCAAATGGTCAGAGTGCAGTACGCGTTTTTTGTAAGGCTTCACTACATAAACATATGATCACCATAAATCATTCGAACAGTACATGCAATACAAAACCAATTTTAAGATCTATATGTGGTGTATTGCAAAATACGTCGTCCTTTCAGGTTATCTATAATTGCGTGCATCCTTTTCCAGATAATCTCAGTAGATAACTTATATCTTCAAGACGGTTTTTTTTGTCATTTTGCATGAACAGACTATGACGTCATGAACGAACACCACGAGGATCAAAAAAAAAAAACTTTGACGTTATTTTTTCAGGGTTTTTCGCGTATTTGAGGGTCATAAACTCTAGTTACAGCGATGAAAATACGCCTATCCGAAACGAAATATACGTATCTTTTGGTTGGACCTACTCCCTTGTTTGTAAGTGCCTTGTTTCCAAAGGAGTAAAGGTACAAACACACACGTAAGTACGCACGAACATCAGATGATTTAAGGGTCATCAGTGGTTTAGATGTAAGGGTCATCAGTGATTAAAGCATGCGTTACATTCTTTGTTCGCATTTTAGTTAAAGCAAAACATTAAAAAAAAACATTTAAAAAGCTGCTGTTGGATTTCCAGTAGTTAAAACATGACGTTATCACTGTTTACATTTCGGGGAAAACTAAGTAAAGCGAAACAGTAAAGAAATGTAAAGATTTCCACTGGTTAAAGCAGAACGTTTCATCGTGTTATTGATATTTCGGTCAAAGTAAAGAGAAGCAGTGAAGTAGAACAGTAACTAAATGTATATGTTAAAGCAGGGCGGTACATCGTTTTTTTGTGCCAAATTTGCCCTTGGCCTAAAATATGTAAATTCTACGCAAGAACCATGTGACATAGTTTAAAATTTAAATCGAATAACACCAGACAACACATGTACTGCAACAACCTCAAATTAAACCCAACTCAACACTGATGGTATTACGCGGCAGTTACATCTTCAGCAAAAATCTCAAGCCTTACCGACAGCTGAGTGAAAACGAGATGCATTCGATTTCCAAGCGACTGTGGCATGAATCAAATTGCTGAGATATATTCCGGCCGTCTGTCACACGTCTGCAGACGAGAGTTTAAGATATCATTCTTCCATTAAAATCTGGACACACGAAACTGCACATCGGCTGTGTAGTAATTTTTTTCTTTCTTTTAATATAGTTGTTAGGTGACAAGTTTCCATTTCTAGATTTATCCGAATTGTGGCACTTTTGAAGAAAGGCAAAATCAACGGGAATGACTCTGCACCTGGTCATGTAATCCTCTTATTTCCGCTGGTCACTAACAAGACAAAAAGTCTGCTTGCTAGCTAGGTGAAAAAGTCAAAACAGAAGATTGCTGGTTTGTCTCATCATTAATCGTCTTTACGAGTGGCTGCATGATAAAAAAAATATATATATACATTTGTAGCAAACTAGAGGGAAGATGTGCTGTTGACAGAAACAGTGTAGGTACTTAAGTAAGTTTAGAACACACTTGAGCGAAATTCGAACATTTTCCTTATTTATCCCTTTTCATCGAGTGTTTTTTTTTTTTTTTTTTTTTTTTGTAGTATGTTTGGTTTGATTGACTGTCCACCAGTGAGGATGTCTCCGTGCAGCATATGTACTTGGCATCGCGCATTACGCACCTATGCTATCCCAGTCTAATTTCCGGTAATGGCACGGGCTTTTACCTCGAGCTCTGAAATGAGGCTAAAACGCTTCTCATATCGCTCTGGATAACGTAGTGGTACAAATAATAATTTGGAACGTGAGACAAGTTATCAATTAGGACGTTCAGTGCCAGTGATTATACTAGCGCGTAAGCGTCAAATTTGATAATCTTGCTCAATACAGGTACTGATTGTTCTATGAAAGTGCTTCTGGCGCGGGTTTGGTTTCGCTCCTTTCATATTATAATTATACTACTAGCCGAGTCGCTCGCTCATTCCGCGTCGTCTCGCTTTGCTCGATAACATTACTTGTTGCAACTCTTAGGCCGCTGACAGACAGTTCCACACTAAAAACGATCCGTCAAATGATCAAGCAAATGATGAGTTTTTCGTAAGGTTTCAGTTTGTAGACGAACGACTACATTCTGTTTATCTCCGAGCATCATTCACCGCATTTCACCAGCAAATAACCATGTTAATGATCGCCCATGACTTTACATTTGATTGGGGCTTGGGGGACAAAACGGGAACCTCACAGCCAAAAAAAAAAAAAACTGTCTCCAGCCAAATTTCGGGGGGGGGGGGCGCAACGTGGGGCCTTTTAGAGCTTGCCTATCCGGGAATTTTGCCTTAAATCCTGCACTGGTCCAAAGCCGAATAACAAGATCCACAACAACACGTTGCTTATAAACCACACTTTACCTTGGTTTTCTTGTTACCCCTATTTTAAGAACTTTTACCACTTTATTCAAACCCCACGGACACCACCGATGATGTAGCCCACGGATGGAAAAAAAATAACCATACTACAGAACACACCTTGCCAAACACTCAACGAATTAGTCGAGAACCATAATGGCTTAACGTAAACACTACTGGTCGATTCTTGCCGTTTTAAATATTACAAATTAAGACGTAGAAGTATTATCTAGACCCTTTTCTGTTGTCAATATATTTTCTTTATGTAATTTAGTATTTAGCATTTAAACTTTTTCGTACCTTTGCGCAATGTAATTTAATTTAACTGCCAAATGGGTATTCTGGGATACTGATTTTTAAATATCCATATAGCAACTCCAACAGCATTTCCATCCGTTCGCTGCACGTGCTTCTGTCTCTTTCTTGGGAGAAGGTTACTCAGATTGCTCCGATTGCCCTTTGAACTCAGATTGCTCGGTGGTTACGCGGTGGTTTTGGGTTTGAGGTGTGTGTGTGTGTTTATTTATGATGCGGGATGCGTGGCCTCGGGCCGATTTCTCGCTTAAATCAAATCAAAATCAAATCAAATCTCAGATTGTCAGCCGTACTCCCACAGACAACACTGTTGGACCACACGCCGCCTACGTGACGCAACAATTATGGATCATCCTCCCAGTAGAAAATTTGACAGTCCAAAGGTAACAACCAACTTCGAAAAATTCGTTTCAACTATGGTCCAAGGAGGGTGTTTCGCTTTTTTTGCCGGAAACACTTATCTAGATCTTCGGAAAATATGCCGGATCAATTTCCTAACTTCCACCACCATTCTCACATTTTTAGTCTTCCTGCTTCCGGAGGCGAAGAGACACATAAACAAACAGACGGACCGTAAGTTTTTGATGATTGAGAAGAAGAAGAAGAAGAAGAAGAAGATAGTCCTTATCCGTGCGACGCATGATATGTGATTCCAAGCCAAGTCCCTGTGCGTGCAGTATCCTTATTCTGCCTTATCTGTGACGCAGTCTAGGAATACAAAATGATTCTTGGCTTATTGTGTTGTACTTTGGTTAAAATTTAAGTTAGAAAGAAAATAAGATCCTTTTCCAAAAACCTCTTGGTTAAAAAAAAAAAGAGGTAATGTGTGTTGCCTTCGCTATTTTTTGAATCCCCTCGCTTCGCTCGTTTATTCATCCGAAGTCTCCGACGGTCGGTTGGTTTTTCTGTTATTGTGTATCGCTGATGTAAAATCGCGGTTTTTGGTTACTAATTCATTCGTAAGAGCAACAGCCCAGTACACGCTCTTCACGTTGCCTCAAAACGTGCGAGAATTATTGACAGATGCAAAGACACAATTCAGACTGACCTGCCAGACGCTCGGCAAAACGCCACAACAGCGAAAGGGATGAAGGGGAGAGGGGAGGGACGCCAAGAGCCAGCTGAAGATCATCCTCTAGGTTAAACATTGGTTAAACTTAGCAAGCATAGTCCGGCACAGCACGGACTACAACGGACGGACAAGCAAGAAATGTGGGACCGTCTCCTCAGCGCCACACAAGCGTGCTGACGTCGCAGCTCAACCCAGGCGGAAGGAATGACGTATACGCAGGAAGGAATGGCCGGTCCGTAGCCGTGACACCAGCTCCGCGGCCCTCCTCCTATTTTTAAACAGGGGTTTTCGACAAAAGACATCGCGAAAGCTGGATGAATAAGTAACAGTTACAGCTATGATTTTGCAACAAAGAGTCAGTATAAGTGATTCATTGTATAATTTTTACGTCCAAGGAGGCAGCGTATCGTCCGAGGTGCAGCCAATGATGTGCTGCCTCCGAGGATATAAAAACTATACAGTACGTTACTTATACTGACCCATTGTTCGAAAAGTATGGCTATCAGTGTTCGAACACTAATTTTTAACGAGGTAAACGAACGAACCCAACGTACATTATAGCCACCAAAAACCAACACTGGTATAAGAGAAGCCGCCAAGTTTCTAAAAAGGGTCGGCCTTTGAAAATAGTGATATCATTCAACCAGTGAAAGGCCGGCAAGGTTATTCCTATTATAAAGGTAATCGCAACGACTAATAGTTCGAAAATTAAATGAAAACTAGAAGATTGCTACTCGCGGTAGCAAACTTCAACTTTTCGTTTAACTTCCAAAGTATTATCCGGTGCAATTAACTTGGCTAACAGTATTAACCTTGGCAACCTTTTCGTGGTTGAATGATATCACTGCTTTCAAAGCCCGACCCTTTTTGGAGACTTGGTGGCTTCTCTTAATACCAGTTTTGGTTTTTGGTGGATTATCACAACTTTCATATAGTATAGGACTGTGAATGTATAAAAGGTCACACGGTTTTATCGTCACCTGTATCTTTTTTCTGGAAGAATTTTATGTCAAAAATTTTCTCATTCATAATTTTCACATTTGTCATTGCCCAATTAGCCGTTACATCAGCCAAGTTGGCAGAGTTTGGTTTATTGTATATCCATGCTTCACATGCTTAGGTTAGTTCAATCCCAGATTTGAACATACTGGCTGACAAACGTTGATTCTCGTTCGCTTCGCTCACTCAATCAGGGTTTTTTCCACCGTCAGTAGCTCCTCACAGAGTTTAATGTTCATTACGCACTGAAGCTGGAATTTCTCGCTCAATCAAAGTTAGTCTCATATACTTGGCCGATCGTCTACTTGGCGACGCCACACTGGCATGTGTCTAGATTAATCAGCAAACATGACACATTACTAAAACATACTACTTTAAAAAAATTACTTTTTTTCTTACTTGATTGGACCCTGTCCTCACGATATGCATTTTGTATGACCGTATAAGAATTAAGCGTGTTATACTTAAGACTGTTGGATGACCGTTGCCAATGGTTACAACAGTCATTTTGTATTTACGCGCCACTTCAGGACCACGTTCTTCTAGCTGCTACCCCCATTTCAGAAACTACTCTGAAGTTGAAATTGGCACATTGTCGCCTCGACTAACAATTTGCTCTAACAATTATCCTTCTAACTAAACACCGTGGTAATCTCAAGGGCAAGTATTACATGACGTCATGCACACTTTTTTTTCACACGGTACGCATCGCTTAAGCCACAGCGAAAGACTGGGAGTGGGGGGGGGGGGCAAAGTGAGCTGTTTCCATTAAGCATACGATTACGCATTAACTGAACCTAGAAGAGAACAAACAAACAAGCACGGGACCCGGGAGCCGGGTACGTGTTCAACTACGTATAGCAAAGAGGAGAAAGGGAAGGAACCCAAGAGGAGAGGGAGAGGACGGGATAAAAGGAGGAGGGGAGAGGGGAGGGAGAGGATTGGCGGAAAGGGGGAGTGTTACACAAACAAAACTCGATTATTGCAGTGAACGATCAAGCAGCACCGAGCAAATACTGGGAAACAACCACGGGTCAAACAAATCCCCGGGCGAAGCCGGGTACGCTGCTAGTCTTTAATATAAGTACACATTAGATGCTTATACTGGCACTTGTTATTGAAACAGGACGGAAAGCCAAATGGGCTCGATAAGTGTTAAATAAATACGGATGCAAACGTAAATATGCCTTTTGGGCTTAAATGTCAGACTGGCTGAGCGGGGAATTGAACCTTTGATACCACTTACCGAGGTCACACCTTTGAAACCAAATTTCGAGGTCCCACCAAGCCATACTGACACGACCTTGGAAAAATGTATGTTTGTATGTGTATGTGTGCGAGTCAAAAGTTGCCTATGGACGTTTCCTTTTGGCCGTGTCAGTACGACTCAGCGGTGGGACCTCGGTATTTGGTTTTATAGGCCTTGGGTTCAATTCCCCGCTCATGCAGTCTGAGACATTTTAGTAGAAAAGGCAACGTAAAAAGGTTTCCATCCGTATTTATTTAGCCTAATGTTATAATCATCAACTGAGCGAAGAGTATAAGTATCCATTGTATTCTTATACTAGGACCATTGTGGCAACTGTACTGTTAGAAGGACATATCCCTTTTCACGATATTCGAGCATCTTGAGCGAAATAGCCTTTGCAACATTTACATAGGTTAGAATGAATGTAGCATTACCGTTTCTCACGAGGGAAAAATAAGAATATTTTCACATGCCTTTGCAACATTTAAATGCGTCTGAAGTAATGTTGCAAAACTAAGCCATACGGGAAATCCAACCGGGAGAAATGTACCTTTAAGTTAGTTACACATACACTTTGCAGCAATGAAAATGACGAAAGTATCGTATTAAAAATAGATATTGCCGTACTTTTGCAACTATGGGCCAGTGTAAGTGAGTTAGAGGGTAGTGTTTATCGGATGCTGTCCAAGGTGCAACGCTGGCCTTAGCCAATAAGGTTAATAGACGATTTGAAAGTTGTACTGCATGGTTTATTCACAAGGCCACGTAGGATTTGTCCTTGAAGTGTTAATAGTGGTTCAGAGGACAGCTCTAGAAGTTGGCCAGGCTAGGCTGCACTATGGTTTAGAGATGTTGTTGGCTTGGGTTTAGCTAGCAGAGTGAGAAGCAACTGGAGGTGCAGCCCCTTTTATGCACAGGGCTGCTTCCAGAATGGTTCATACGTGGAGCCACAATAAGGACCATGAGCCTCTAGCACTTGCAGCCTCCTCCTATGGTGATGACATCACTAGCTGTGTGCTGAACCAGAACTAAGCCAAGGTTACACATTTGGTTACATTATACTATATTAATACTAGCAGTTGTACCCGGCTTTGCCCGGGGGTTTGTTTGGCCCGTGGTCGTTTCCCAGTATTTGCTCGGTGCTGCCTGATCGTTCACTGCAACAGTTAAATTTTTTGTGTGTCATACTCCCCCTTTCCGGCAATCTTTTTCCTCCCCTCCCGTCCTCTCCCTCTCCTCTCCGTTTCCCTCCCTTCCTCCTACACGTAGTTAAATTTGGATGGTTATTAATACTGCAATTAGATTAGATTTAGATTAATCTAATTTAAGATTAATTTAGATTAATCTAGATTTATTTAGATTAATACTGCAATTCTTTTGGGGGTATAAAGCGACGTACCAAACCGACCTTTCGTTTGGGCTCAACCCATACTACAAAAGTGCAACCAACCAACCAACCAACATTTTGCAATTTGGTGTCCGTCATTGGCTAGGATTCGCGCTTGCTACGCCAATAAACGAACCCAACGGATATTTTACAGACGATTTTTATCATGTTAATGCCATGCTGAACCAACAATTCATGCGTGAATTTTTGTTTTCTACTCAATTTTTGACATAAGGTCCGTGAGATCCATGAGATCCGAGCAATATGGAGTCACAATGATTTCTGGTATGAGTATACATTGGATACTTGTACAAGCTATTGTTATAATTCGCATGCTGAGTGAAGAGTGTAAGGACGCAATGTATACCAGGACCATTCTTACAGTCTAACTGTACGTTAAGTTATACGCACACTTTACAACAATGAAAATAACAAAAGTACGGTAATAAGAAGCAGCATAGGATATCACACGCCAATGAGTCCTGGTATAAAATAGGACGCTAAGAGTCAGGCCAATTTTTTTCATCTCAGGCCGAAACAGCGTGTGATATCCTCCTTATCCGATGCTACATCACAGCAAAGTAACCAAGAGAGAGATTACCAGGAGTAACATAAAAGAGATCCCGTAGGGTTCGACAGAGTGTCCATGATAATATTACGGCATGTTCCATCTCAAAATGGGTGCTGTTCAAATAGCCTTTACATCATTTGGAGCGTGTCATTAACCATTATAAGCAAAATCCATTGTTATCAAAATCCATTGTTGGCAAAATCCATTGTTATCAAAATCCATTGTTATCAAAATCCATTGTTATCAAAATCCATTGTTATCATTGTTAGAAGAAGGTTGTTATGTCGTACTCGGTACTCGGTCTGCGGCCTTGCAGTGCTGGAAACACCGGTTCTCGTTAGATCCCCGAAGTTAAGCAGCATTGGGCTGGGTTGATCCTTGGGTGGGTGACCGCCTGGGAATCTGGCTGTTGCAGACATAGGGCCTTAGGGCTTCGGGCAGATGACCAGGAGTGGTTAACGCTCGTTAAACCCTTTAGCCTTTAAGGTAGTGAAGCTTAAGCACTAATTTATGATTACAGATTTCCGAGTTACCCAACGGATTTTAATAAATTTTGGTACGTGAAACTTCAATTAATTTGTAGTTGAAGAGGTAAACAAGTAAAAATCGGCTCTTGAAAGCGAAGACAGGCCACAAGTGCATCAACAAAAGAAACGCTATTTAATTTTCTACAAATTATTTTTTGTCTTGGTCACAATAAAGCTACGAAACAATAAAGTTAAAAACCCATGATAGGGTGAGTTCACTAGGCAACCAGACAAATGCCTTCCTCTCCAATAGACAAACGATGAAGAGTCAGCTGCAATGTACATACAACTACAATGAACAAACAATGAATTTTGACAACCGGTTTTTAGCATCGATCTAGGATTATTGCTTCTTCGCTCGCTACTAAAACAGCTTGTCAAGATTCATTGTTGCGAAAAGAGGGTATTTGGCTGAAGGAGAATTTCTAATTCAGGCATCAGTCAACAAACGCATGCTTAACAGTGTAGTACGGGTTGATATTTTGAATAGGTTAAAACAGGATACCTCCCAACGTTCTCAGCGGTTCAAAGAGCTTTAGCGAGCGTTAACCAATCCTGGTTATCTGCCCGACGAAGCCCTAAGGCCCTATGTCTGCAGCACCCGGATTCCAAGTGGTCACCCACCCAAGTGTCAATCGGGCCCAATGCTGCTTAACTTCGGCGATCTGACGAGAACAGGTGTTTCCAGCACGGCAAGGCCGCAGACCGACCGGCTTAACGTTCTCGTGATGAGATGCAACAATGGCTCGAAGCTGCGCATCGCGACAATGTCGCGTCTAATCCCTCAAATACATGATGGTATCCTACACTCCCAGGCGCACAAGACGAATACTATTTGCAACGAATATCCACTTCGCGAACAACAACAGAAAGCTATGCGTGACCGTGCATTGTTGCTCGATTTCGATCTTCCAAATTGATCGATATTCAAACAATTGATACCATCATGTTAGACCATTGCCACTTGTTCAGATACAGTAAGGTTAAAGCAATGCTTTCAACAATATCTGACAATAAATTTTAGGACTCTAGCCTCCTCTCCCCACAACCCCTCTGGCGTCGAAGCTAGACTGACCATACGAAAACGGCAATATTTTTGTCTACATTATCGCCTGATTCCCGAGTGCTGAGAACCAACACTGTCGAGGGCCGCATGCCCGAGCGATTGTTAGTTCTTTGCACGAGGGAAGCAGGCGATAACTTATTTATCTACCGATGTCCGTATCTTTGCCCTACAATGAAGAAGCACGCGACTCCAATAATGATGTAGTGCACTTAGTAGTTGAACAATGCAAGGCGGTAAGTAAAAAGTGCGTAGTGTTCTATTATGGCTTCGGTTTTGGTATTCGAGGATCTGTTAGATTTGTCGATTGATGCAGATATTTCGAAAGAGATTACGTAATATAATGTTGGAGATGGTTGTGTCGGAAATCGGTGCGCAAGATCGCCCTTACTTTGACGCTGAACCCCCGGGGGGGGGGGGGCCCCCCTTTTGCCCTTTTGCCCTTTTTCTTTGCCTTCTTGGTCTTTTGATAGACAGAATCATGAAGAAAATCTATTAAAAAAATCAAAAACTTTTAAACAAAGGCTTTTTCGATGATCCGTAATACCGATTAGGCCAAACTAATGCACGTCCCAAAACAAAAGTCCTTAGAAAAAGCCCCCCAGCCCGCATTCCTTCCTTTTTTGTTTTTTTTTTGCTGTTCAGCGGGCGCCCTTGTCGGTGCTTCTGACATTTTACATGGAAACTAACCCTCTCCACAAGCAAACAAAAATGTACCTCCAAAACTACAGATTTTAAATAAAGTTTTAAAGGAGCAACTTTAAATTTTCACGATGGGTGTCATATTGTAATGAATTTTAATGCTTGAAATGATACCGATATTGCCCGTTTTCAGTATTTATTATGGTGAAAAATAACTTGCCGTTTAGAAAGTAAATCAAATTTACACAATATAACGTTTAACACGGGTTTCGTTACAAAAAAATAATCGAGTGCTGAGGAAGCACCGCAGCAGAGAACATCCCTCGTTCATTGCTGTGTTCTGCATCGTTGTATTGTAATCGAGTGCTGAGAACTAAGTTATCAGCCCCCATTCATTGTTGTGTTCTTACATCCTTGTATTGTTACAAAGAGGGCTGAGATGCGGATGACCAAGAGTGGTTAACGCTCGTTAAACCCTTTGAAACCCTTTGAGATGCGGATATCGGTAGATAAAATCATTTCCTACCGAATGGGAACTATCGGCCGCATTTTTTTTTTACTACTGAATGAAAAAAAAGAAAAAGGAGAAATGCTGATAAGAAACCAATTTAACACACACCGGTTTGCAGTTTCCTATCTTCGGATGCTAAGTTAGTTTTGTCGAAGGAAACAATGCTGCAGCTAGGAAATAAATACACAGAAGTCCTAATAGCAGTCGGTAGGCCTATTATTGATACTTTATAATTGTTGGTACGCTCGCGGTGATTAGTTTTTTTTTCCCTGGTCGCTCGTATCTTGTGCCAAGCCTCTGTTGGTACACAGCACAAGCCTTCAGTGCTTTCGGGGATTGTTACATAGCAAAGAGCTTTCGGGGATTGTAGTTCAACTTCAAATTTGTAAGCAGTCATGTTGCTTAGGGTAGCTGGTCCGTAAGCAACTCACTGCCTAAAACTGCCACGATGAAATAGTTATTGAGCCATAAAAGCTTGAAATTTTCGCTTTAAAATTAGTAGCTGTAGAAAAAACTTACGAAAGGTACTGTCGTGCCTTATAATACGTGAATTACACATTGTAGCAAGTCTCGATTGAAACTGCTCCGAAATATTAATAAAAACTTGGTTTTTAATGTCGATTTTAATCATTTCCAAGAAAACTTGACATAATTAAGCAATTTACATGCAAAAATTCAACCCATGTTATTAGCGCTGCTGACTTTGCCTTACTTACTTGCCCGCCTTAATTGATTTACGCTAATTGGTTACAGTTGAGTGGTTTGGGGAAAAGAAATATGATTGATGGGGGAGTTACGAGAAAATCGAGTCATGTAACTAACGGTTTGTCGGATCTAGAAAGGACCGTCGAATATCAACTTTAATTTTTTTTTTGTTCTCGTGTACTCGTTGTCGGTCCGGTTGTAACTGGGACCAACATTCAAAATTGTGCCAAATAAGCTTGACACGGCGTTTTAAGCAAGATGGGATGCTTCCAAAAAAGAAATGGAATGGTTTTTGGTTGATAAAACTGGTGGGAGACGTTGAGACAGTGGGGTTGGTTCCAGAATGATTCTGAAATTGTTTTTGTTGCTGCTATTCACCTTTTTTTACGATCACTGAAAATGCCTGACACAAAAAAGAAAAATTCTGAATACAGCGACGAAAAT